>CATIWM010643953.1:0-14449 GCA_949671775.1 Mallotus repandus
TTATGGCCAACTTGTATATGGCCAAGTTTTTTTAATTTTTGATTTGTTTGGTTTTTATTTTAATATTATAATAATTTTATTAATTAATTATAATAATATTAAAAATAATATCATAATTATAATAATGTTATAATTTTTTTATTTTTTAATTTTAACACTATTATAATTATTTTAATATTAATATTATTATTATTATGACCAACATTTTTTTTGCATGGCCAACTTGTATGCATGATGGCCAACTGTCTATACCATGAGCATTTTGCCATTTAGAATGGCGAAATGCTCATGGTACAGTTGAGAATTTTTTTTTTTTTCATTTCGCGAGTTATATTTGTGAAATGATAGTTTAATTTTTTTTTATATTTCGCCAGTAAAACTGGTAAAATAGTAGTTTGAATTTTTGTCTATTTGCAATTTTGTCGTTTCAAATGGTGAAATGAATTTTTTTTTAAAAAAGAAAAAAAAGTACTATAAATTGAGAAAAACTTTAAAAAGTACCACAAATTGAAAATTTGTAAAATATTTTACCATAAATTGGTAAATAGCCCGCTATCTTTCACTCAAGACAAATTATAACACTTAAGGTAATCAACCATTCCCTTATGGTCAATTCTTCAAAGAATATATATATATTTTCATTGATTTTCCGTCTCAACAATCCTCCAACTTTTGCACCTACTCCCGACGAGACTATTTCAACTGCTGATACTATACCTGATTCCATTCTTCACCACTCTAATCAGTTAAGAAAAAATTTTATTTACCTTAATGATTATCATTGTTATCTCGTATTATTACCTTACACGAACCTCACAGTTATCGTAAGGCTAGTACTGAGCCTCTTTAGCAACAAGCTATGACAAAAGACCTACAAACTCTTAAGAAAACACGTACTTGAAATTTAGTAGATCTTCCTCCTGGTAAGACTTTAGCTGAGTGTAAATTGATTTACAAGATTAAAACTTATTTAGATGGGTCTATTGAGCGCTACAAGGCACACTTAGTAGCCAAAAGATATACACAAGAATATCGCATTGACTACAAAAAGACTTTTACTCTTATGGATTGATTAATATTTGTTCTACTATTACCCGATTTTGGCTGCATCTCTAGTTCACATGATTATACCTTGTTCATCTGACATAATAATCATGGTGTTGTTCTTCTTTTACTTTAAGTTTATATAGAAAGTAGCAAATTAATTTCTAATCAAACTCTAACTACAAAATGAGTTAAACTAAACTAATAAAACCAAATAAACATAGGAAATGGGCCTAAAGCCCATGAATTAGCCCTATGGACCTTACAACACAAACCCATCAAGCTTCAAGCCCATTTATTAAACCTAATGAATTTAGGTGCAATGCCCCCATGTTTTTACTTAAAAGTCCAGCATAAAGGAAGATCATGCCAATTTGACTAGCCCAAATTTTAAAGCCTGAATAATCGACCCACCTCGCCAACAATTATCCAAATTTTATGTTTACCACTTACTTTAAGGGCAATTTTGCCATTTAGGCTGATTTTAAAAATTAGCCGCCCATGACTCTTTTCACTATAAATAGGGCTTTTGACCTCATAAGCTCCACCTTTGATTAAAAAATTCCTTCTCTCTCTAAAGCTCTTAATTTTCTCTTTTATATGATTTTCAGCATTCTTCTTCTATATTAGAAAAATTTTAGGCCACTATGGGCGATCTTTCACTCAAGACAAACTCCAACACCTAGGGTGCATTTGGATTGAGGTTAAAGGAGGGTAAATGTTACTCCTGTAATGCATTAACCCCCTTTAATCCTATTTGGCAAACTTTGGTTGACCCCATTTCTATGTATTTTTGTTAATATAATTAGGGGTAGGGTTAAGTGTAAGCACCCAATTTCAGGATAGTCGAGTATGGATGTGACAGAGGACTCCAATGGCAAAAATTTGTTGCAAATAGGTCTCCAGTATTTGAATTTCGGATCTCAAAGCTTAATTACATTTTTTAAGACTCAATTGTAACTTTTTTTAAGGACCCAATTGTAAAGTTTTTAATTCTTTCAAGGGTCATTTCATAATTAAAAGTTAAAAAAAAAAAAGAAATCATCGATCAAAAATATGTAATTATGATCAGAAATGCATAATTCCGATCGGAATTATGTATTTCCGATCAGAAATACACAATTTCGGTCGGAATTGCACATGTCCTACTGGCTTCTGCAATTTATTTATTTATTTATTTCTTCTTTTTGATTGGTTGAAAAATATTTTGAAAATAAAAAATAATAAAAGATAATATGTTTTTTATGATAACCACGTATTATCATATCGTTTTTTAGATTAATTTTTTTTTAAAAAGAAAAATAAAACTTTATCTCATGTGATTCAAATCACAGGAGGGTTTCCGGAGTCGACAAAACTTTACCTTTTTTATTTAAACGAGGCTTTTCTTTTCTAAAAAGAGGCTGGGGGGACGCAGAGAAAAAAAAAATTATGGAGGTTATCTTCTGGGGACGTCCTTTTCCTTTGAAAAAAACGTTCTTTTGAAAAGCAATCAAAGCCTAAGAACCAAGAAAATCAATACTGCAGAGTTATTCAAATGGTGAATTAAACAAAGTCTCTGAGGAGCTAGTCAATACTGCATCACTCTACATTCCATCCATTTCTTTTTTTTTCTTTTATTTATTTCCATTTGATTCTTTTATTTTCTTCTTCTTTATTCCTTATTTATTCTGATAATTTTTCATTGATTTTTTTGTTTTGTTTCTTTAATGATGATGGTGGAAATCTCTTGTGCTATGGAGATGTGATTGAACTGATTAAATCTAGGAAGGTCCATGGAATGCCATGGATAAAACACTATAGTAATCCTGCGTAGATTTTTTATTATTCTGTGTTTTTATTATTTCATGCTATTTATATTGTGTATTTATTTATGATTTTGGGCATGTAATTAATTAATCTGTATGTAGGTTGTAATAGCCCCAATAGTGGGAGTAATAAAATATTTACTTTTCTGCTTTTTAAAATCAATTAGTAAATTAAGGTTTATTCAGTAAACCTTAATTAAAATCAATGGTGGCTTTATATTAACTTTAGGTTGCATGTAATTAAAATTAGGGTTAGAAAAATCATAGGATGTTTGTTTTTAATTTGTTATTTTCTTTATTTTTATTATTTGGGCTTGTTTATTATTTTTATTCGTTTTGGGCCCCAAGCCCACATTTAGATTAATTCATTAATTAGTAGGCTTTAAAATGGTTTTAGGTTTTAATTAACTTTAAAATTAAGTTAGACCCATTTAGGTTAAATTAGACTTTGACCCATTTTATTTAATAAAATAAATTAAGACTTAGCTCAGCCCATTAATTTAGCATTTCTAAAATAAATAGATTTAAGTTCATTTCATTTCATTAAAATTAATTAGAATTAGCCTCATTAATTAATTTCCGTTTTCTTTTAAAATTGATAGACTTAGGCCCATATTTTTAGAATTAAAATTTGTAAATATAAGCTCACCAATTAATTAATATGTAAGCCCACCTTTAGTTCCATTTCATTTGTAAATAAAATATGTAGATTTAGCAAAATTTAATTAAAATCAATATAGTTTAGAATTAACTAGGGATGTTGCGCCTTGTAAATGCATTTTTTTATGTGCTCTTTCATGACTAGTCGCCTTGGTGCTAGATGGATGTTTAATTAGGGTTTATATGAAATTTCATGTAATTAGAGAATAAGATAGTAATTAATAAATTAATTTTAAAGAACATGAAACTAAAAGAAGTTGGTATTCCATTCCCAGAATTTTCTGGTTGTGGCGATAACTCTCTTTTAGAGAATCAAGTTACCACCACCTTTGATTTGTCCCAGTTATTACCCTAGGCGGCGACTCCTCATCTCCACGTCATGTCTTTGTGATATGGTTAGTGTGTTTCCTAGAGCCCTGAGCTCAAACAATGTCGTGGTTGCTAAAATCTTGGACGCGCACTAAACCCCACCGTCTACAATGGCGACTCCATTGGGGATAAAAGATACTGATTCTACTTGTGTTCTTTAGAATTATTTTATTAATTATTATTTTATTCTTGCATTCATTTTTGCATGTGCCTATTAAACCAGTGTCATTGGTTTATTGTCCCTTGATTCCACTAGTTTCATGGGATTGTAGGTTAGCTAACCATCACTCTTAGCCTTAACTCGGTTCAAGAGAGACTACCGGGCTAATCTAACTAGAGTTTGTAACCCAAGTCCTAAAAGGGGGTAGTCCTCTCTCGAGTTTGCAAAGGATGTCGGGTCCTTCTGACCTGGGCCTATAACTCAAGTCTTAAAGGAGGGCAATTTGCTAAGGGAACCTTGAACTTTTGTACCAAACTCAGCACATGTAGTGGCCTAGTAACTTCCCCTAGAATATACCCAAATTGTTTGTGATTATTGCCATAAGGTATTTCTATTTGTAAAAGCCCAAGCCCGTACTTTAGAAGCCCATTTGGGATAAATAAGGATTGGGCTAAGTTTTTATATTTAGAAATACTATTTTTATGCTTTACTGTTTTGAGAGATTTGGCATGCACGTCGGTTCTTGATATCCCTTGTTGATATTAAGGCCAAAACCAAAAATCCTAGGAAAGAGAATCACCATTGAATATGTGTGTGGGAGAAATAAGGTTGAAAGAATATATGTTATGCATTTGATTTATTACTTAACTTGATTTGTTACTTGTTACTTGTTGCATAGCATGTGCATAATGCATACATGCATACATATAGTTCATGCATCATACTGACACCATGTTTTGCATCCATCATAGGTTCATTCGGGTTTTCCTATGTTTGGAAATGGAAAGGTGGCAGATTAGTAAGAATCAATTCGAGTCCGCAATCCATAGCCAAGGAAATTCTTAAAAGTTTGGAAAAGAGTCATATCAACCCGCTCTGCCTAGAAGCTGAACAAATTTTAACTGGTCAAGCAAAAGAAATGGAACCAGAACAAAGAGGAAATTGGACTTTGGAAGACATTAAAGGAGAATTGATGAATGACATAAGAGCCATGATGCAAAATGAACTGAGACAAGCTTTGGCTAAGTTAATGCCACCACCTGCCATTCAACCTGCAGCTAAACCTATTCCTGTTGCTAACCTACCAGTTATGGAAGATCCACATGCTAACAATGACAATGCTAGAGGGCCACCAAATGCTGCTAGAAATGTACCTGATGTGGAGATGAAACCTGAGGATGTATAAGAATACATGGTTGAGAAAGCAAAAAGGGAATCACTTGAGCTGGTTAAAAAACTTGAGTCTAAGTAGATACAAGTTTTAGCTCAGAAGATGTTAAAGATGGAAGAGTTGATAAGATTGCAAGGCATTGGGTATTCATTTAATTTTGATGACATGATGAACACTGAAGAGGATAAGCTCCTAGACAAGTTTAAAATGCCTCAGCTTCAGAAGTTTGATGGTACCAAAGATCTAAGGATACACCATAGCCAATACACTACAACTATGAGTACCACTGAAGCCCTATTATTAGTGGTCACTAGGCTGTTTGTACTGTCCTTAGAGGGGATAGCTGTGAATTGGTATCATGGGTTAGAGAAATATGTCTGGACTAATTGGAGAGAGCTATGTGTTGCTTTCTTAAAGTAGTATGACCATAACACCAAGCTAGAGGTATTTATCAGGGATTTGGAATTGACAAAGCAAAAAAACCCAATGAATCTTTTTCAGACTTTTTAACTAGATTCATGAACAGGGCAGGATTAATGAAAAATAAATTGGCTGAAAAAGATCAAGTTAGGATGATTCTCTATAATGTGTCACCTAATTTGGTTGAAAGGTTACAAATGATGAAACCAAAAACTTTCATGGACCTTTATGATGATGGTTTGCAAGCTGAGGAGATTGATAATGAAAAAAAGAAAAGCTCTAGAAGCACAGGGGCAAGGAACTATCCAACTGGGAGCACACAACAAGGAAACACTAGTCGAGCTATGGAAGTGCATATTGTTCAACAACCGAGGAGATTCTTAAAATATAACCAACCTTTGTCAAAGGTCCTAGAGCGTCTAATGCAAAAGGGCTTACTTCAACCTTTACCTAATCCAAGCCCACTAAACCTAAACACCCCAGGCTATAACCCAAATAGTTATTACAAATTTCACCAAGTTATTGGCCATTCTATAGATTATTGCATCCGCCTCAAACACAAAATCAAAAACCTTATAGACTCTAGAAAAATCATAGACCCTGAAAACTCGAACACCAAAAATAATCCCTTTCTAAACTACCAAAATGTTCCACCCCCAACCACCATGATGATTAATTCAGGAATTAGTGAGGAAGAAGTGCTAAGCTCCTTTGAGGACCTAGACCTTTAAACCAATGAGAAATCTCCAAAAGGAGTGGAAGATTTGTTAGGACAGCCCTCAAGCAAGTTTGATTACAAGGTGTTTTACACTAAACTACCTTGTTTTGACATACCTATTGAGTTAGTCATACCCGGAGGATGGGGTGAGGAGTTTGATGATGAGGATTCACAAAATGAAAAGGCTATAGAACTTTTGACTCCTGAAGTTCACAAAGGGGAGTTGAAGGTTTGTTGGGCCTGCCTTCGGGTAAAATTGACGACAAAGTTTTTTTCTCTAAACCTTTCTTTTGACATACCCATTGATTTAGTCATACCTAGAGGATGGGGTGAAGAGTTTGATGATGAGGATTCATCAAGTGAAAAGGCTATAGAACCCTTGACTCCTGCACAGCCACAACAGGGATTTGAAGATTTCTTGGGCAGTTTGATATTGAGAAACTGGGAAAGTGAGAAGCATGCACAATTTAGGTGGGGAATGATAGGAAGAAAGAATGAACCATGGCCATTAAAAGACTGTTTTGTCTATTACCTGAAGAAGAAGTACCATGAGACTTAGCATCCTTAGAATAGAAAATAATTATGTTTTTTTTTTCTTTCTTTTCTTTTCTTTAAATAAATTTCCAAATTTCTTGTGAATATTTTGTTTTCATGATCGATGATATGAATTCTGATTTTGGCTTACTTGTGTGATGTGCATCCTGACGATATTATGCATTAAGATATTGATTTGCATGTTTGACATAAATTCAATTCAATTATAGTCATTCAGCACGGGCATAAATGAAAGTTCAAAGAACATTCCTATATTATATGGTACAACTTCTAAGACGAGAGGAAAATTTGATAGAAAAAAAGAGGAAAAAAAGAAGAGAAAAATGACGAATAAAAAAGAATGAATAAAAGGTTAACCAAAAATTAGAGAAATAAAAGTGAGAAAAAATATTCAGTCAGAAAATCCAAAAAAGACTAACTAATACTAGGAGTTTTATCATGTGATGTAATGAATGTTCTCATTTTTGCCCTAATGAATGAGTAAAGTTGAATTTGAAATTTTTGTTCAAATATTGCATGTTCATCTTTATCATATTGCATAAGTATCTGAATGGAACAAACAGAACATAATGTAAGCTAGAGAATCAGAGCTATGAGATCACTATTTTAGTTTTGTTTCCTCTTCTTGTCACTCCTTTGTGATTCATTTTGTAAAGTCTAGTGTCCTCTTGCACCTAGAGAATTCAGGTGGCTCTATTCCCCAAAGAATACTAATGACCCTAGCATCACCATCTTTGTGAAAGAAAACTATCAAATACTACGGGGCAATTTAGGGCAAAAATAGTAAATTTGCATTCAAAGATTGAAGATGGAATTCTAAAGTATAAGATCAGCAAATGGGTTCTAGGGGTAGAAAAGAGTAAATTACAAGCATACAGATGCGTCAGTCAATAAAAAAGCTCTAGTGTAAGGCCATGGACTTCATCCACCAGCTTGGTCATCTGTCCAATAAATTGTGTTAGAAGCTCTAACATCAGAAGCATCCAATACTCAAATCTGTAAGTTATTGCTTGGCTCTAAACAAAGGACCCATTAAGATCATGCATATCATACATAGCGTGCATACACTTGCATACATCTGTTGTGAGATACTTGTTTTTCATGGCAAGTTAAGGTTGTGAAAATTCTCTGCTACTAACATTCAAAATTAGTGTTGTAAAAGTACAGGAAAGTAGTCAGACTTTGGAGAAAGTGATGCTATCAAGATTAACCCGATGTTCAACGGGACTCTAACAGGAAGGAGCCCAATAAATTATAGATTCATACAACAAGGAGATACAATTGATGTTAGCACCTACAGAAGCCTCATCTTGGATAATCTCAAGAGGTTGGATATAAGGCTCAAACTCCTCAGACTCAGCATTCATCTTCAAAACACCTCTCTCAACTCCTAACCAATCAAAGTAGAACTCCGCAACATCAAGGTCAATATAGGGTATGGAGTGCAATGATGAGAAGGTCCAATACAATAGCAATGTAGTCACCAACCTAGAAAAGGGAAGAATGCACTCAAAACTTGAGATGAATGAACTCTGAAACTTCTTTGACAATAAAATAAAGCCTCTAATTCCTAAACCTTATTTTTTTGTAGGGAATGTCAGAAAGAGAAATGATCTTCTTTGTGATAGCATCAACAATAATAACAGAAGGACAAACTCAACCTTATACCATGACCTCAATAATGGAGTATTAAAACCCCTGTGATGAGAGACATCATCATCGCAATCAAAAAGGGGAAAACAAAAAGGAATGAAGAAGGGGAAAGAACCAGCACGACAATAAGAATGGGCAAAAAGGTAAATACCAATTGCTCATCAAAATATCACCCTGTGTGATAAACATCTTTACGAATGTTCAAGGGAAGTAACAAAACTCTATCCCTTTAGTTTCTATGATAAAGTGCATTTTCAAAAATTCAAAGTAAATTCATCCATTTCATGAGATCATGTGTAAAAAAACTTATCTCATGAACTTTTATCTTAAGGGCTTTCTTTTATTAGCCTCACAGAGTTCGGATGTCTGATTAACGATTTAGTGCTGAGAGTTTCTAAACTCTAATCAATCTAATGCTTGCTTTGCACCCGACCAAAGGGAAGAATACACAAAATTAAAATATGTGGATTTACAGTATAAATTGCTTGAATTTTAAAATATCATTTTAGTCTTTGAAATAATAAATGTGCATCTAAATCTACTCCAATGCTCGAATGAGTACCAATACTAAATCCCTTGACGGTATCCACGCTGAGTAGTATACGAAAGGCGGGGGAATACTAAAAGGAGAATCAAAATAAGAGCAACCACTTCTAATATACTCCAATGCTCAGAAATGAGTAAGAGTATCAACTTGAATTTTCTGGCGGTATCCACACTAAGTAATATAGGAAAGGCAGAGGAATACTAAAAGAGGACCATGTCAAAAGTTGCTCTATTTACTCCAATGCAATCTTGGAGAGTATGAGTATCCAAAGGACCTTTCCAATGGTATCCACGCTAGGTAATATAAGAAAGGCGGGGGAATACTCAGATAAGGATGTAAAGCATAAAAATGACTCAAAGACTGTTTTAATGCTCAAAATTCAATATGTTTATGATCAATGTCCACAAGTTTTGTTTAGTAAGTTCTCCCTGAATTTAGGTGTGAAAGTTAGCTCTTCACTTGGTAAATAATACACTCTCAGCATAAGATGGTTAACCATACCTCTGACTTTGCGAATGGCAAATAATTAGTAATCATAAAAATCAAAAGTAGTGAGATATGTTGAATGCACATTATCTTGTGATAAATTGATGAATTTGCTCAATTATAATGTACTTTTGTACAATTATCATGTTAAAACTAACTCTAACTTTAACAAGTCTTTAGGAATTTCAAATCTAGAAGAAGATGCCCAATATATAGAATCAGCATCAACATTATCAAATCAATCAAGGTCAACAAGTAATGAAAGCAGTTGATCAAAGTCAATCAGCAAAACATTTAAAGTTAACCCGCAAAAATTCCAATCAATCAGCATAAATGCACAGTTGATTAACATGAAGATGTTTGCATTTTGCATACACTGCACTCAATCTCAGTTATATGCTACATGGTAGTTATAACTCAAATTTTAAGTTCACTCGGTTATACGCTACATGGTAGCTATACTCAAGTCATTCAGTTATACACTATATGGTAGCTATAACTCAAGTCATTCAGTTATAAATTCACTTTGTTATATATTACATAGTAGTTATAACACATTTTCAAAATCACTTTTTTGCTAGACACTACACAATAGTTATAGCACCAACTTGCTAAACACTCTACAGGACCTATAGCATGTTTTTCAAATCATAACTTGCTAGACGCTCCACAGGACCTATAGCATGTTTTTCAAATCATAACTTGCTAGACGCCTCACAAGACCTATAGCATGTTTTTTTCAAATCTACTTCGTTAGACGTTCCATAGGAAATATAGCAAAATTTTCAAATCACAGTTCACTAGACGTTCCACGGGAACTATAGTGCAATTTGCTTGACACTACACATTAGTTATAGCATCGCTTTGCTAGACGTCCCACAGGGAATATAGCAAAATTTATCAATAACTTCGCTAGACGTCCCATAGGGAATATAACAAAATCAATCTTTTAGCTAGACGTCCTACAAGGAATATAGCAAAATTTATCACATAGCTAGACGTCCCATAGGGAATATAGTTAATTTCACTTCACTAGACATCCCATAGGGAATATAGTGCAATCAACTAGATACTACACAGTAGTTATAGCATCACTGCCAAACGTTCCATAGGAACTATGATGCATCTTGAAATCACTTTTTAGTTGGACATCCCATAAGGAATATAACTAATTTCACCTTACTAGACGTCCAACAGGGAATATAGTGAAATCAACTAGACACTACACAGTAGTTATAGCATCACTGCTAGACATTCCACAGGAACTATAGCGCATCTTCAAATCACTTTTTCACTAGACGTCCCACAGGGAATATAGCAAAATTTATCACATAGCTAGACGTCCCACAGGGAATATAGTGTAATTATCTAGACACTACACAATAGTTGTAGCTTCGCTGCTAGATGTTCCACAGGAACTATAGCGCATCTTTAAATCACTTTTTCACTAGACGTCCCACAGGGAATATAGCAAAATTTATCACATAGCTAGACGTCCCACAGGGAATATAGCTAATTTCACTTCACTAGATGTCCCACAGGGAATATAGTGTAATTATCTAGACACTACACAATAGTTGTAGCAGCGCTGCTAGATGTTCCATAGGAACTATAGCACATCTTCAAATCACTTTTTTGCTAGACGTCCCTTTGGGAATATAGCGAAATTTATCATATAGCTAGACGTCCCATAGGGAATATAGCTAATTTCACTTCACTAGATGTCCCATAGGGAATATAGTGCAATTAGTTAGACACTATATAGTAGTTATAGTATTATCGCTAGATGTTCCACAAGAATTATAGCACATTTTCAAATCACTTCACTAGACATCCCACAGGGATTATAGTGATGTTTGCTTTAGCATTTTGCATGATTGCACAACATCATAACAATGATCACAAACAGAAGTCTCAATATACACAGGTAAGTATCCTAGCTCTTTTCTTTTGAAATTGTGTGCTTATTTACTTTGTCGCAACTTGTTAAGCAAACAACGACAAAGGGGGCAATTGTAAGCACCCAATTTTGGGATAGTCGAGTATGGATTCGACATAGGACTCCAATGATGAAAATTTATTGCAAATAGGTCTCCAGTATTTGAAGTTTGGATCTCAAGGCTTAATTGCATTTTTTAGGATTCAATTGTAATTTTTTTAATGACCCAATTGTAAAGTTTTTAATTATTTCATGGATCATTTCGTAATTAAAAGATAAAAAAAAGAAAAATCACTGATCAGTATTATCTAGTTCCGATCGAAATTACATATTTCGGATCGAAAATATTTAATTCCAATCGGAATTACACATTTCTTATTAGAAATGTACAATTCCGATCGGAATTGTACATTTTCGATCGGAAATGCATAGTTCTAATCAGAATTGTGTATTATCGAAATTATGTATTTCTAATTGAAAATACACAATTCCGGTTGGAATTACACAGGTCCGACCGACTTCCATAATTTATTTATTTATTTTTTCTTCTTTTTGAAAAATATTTTGAAAATTAAAAATAATAAAAGATAATATGTTTTTTATGATAATCACGTATTATTAGTTCATTTTTTAGATTAAAATTAAAAAAAATAAAAATAAAACTTTATCTCCTATGATTCAAATCACTGGAGGGTATCCAGAGTTGATAAAACTTTACCTTTTTTTTATTTAAATGAGGCTTTTCTTTTCTAAAAAGAGGTGGGGGGACGTAGAGGAAAAAAAGAAGAATAAGGGAGGTTCTCCTATGGGGATGCCCTTTTCCTTCGGAAAAAAAAGTTATTTTGAAAAGCAATCAAAGTCTGAGAACCAAGAAAATCAATACTACAGACTTATTCAAATGATGAATTAAACAAAGCCTCTGAGGAGCTAGTCAATACTGCATCACTCTACATTCCATCCCTTTCTCTTTTTTTTTCTTTTATTTATTTCCATTTGATTCTTTTATTTTCTTCTTCTATAGTCCTTATTATTCTAATAATTTTTCCTTGATTTTTTTTGTTTTGTTTCTTTAATGATGATGTTGGAAATGTCATATGCCATGGAGATGTGATTGAACTGATTAAATCCAAGAAGGTCCATAGAATGCCATGGATAAAACACTGTAGTAATTATGCGTAGATTTGTTATTTTATTATTCTGTGTTTTTATTATTTCATGCTATTTATATTGTGTATTTATTTATGATTTTGGGCATGTAATTACTTAATCTGAACGTAGATTGTGATAGCCTCAATAGTGGGAGTAGTAAAATATTTACTTTTCTACTTTTTAAAATCAATAGTAAATTAGGGTTTATTTGGTAAACCTTAATTAAAATCAACGGTGACTTTAGATTAATTTTAGGTTGCATGTAATTAAAATTAGGGATAGATAGATCACATGATGTTTGCTTTTAATTTGTTATTTTCTTTATTTTTATTATTTGGGCTTGTTTATTATTTTTATTAGTTTTGGGCCCCAAGCCCACGCTTAGGTTAATTCATTAATTAGTAGGCTTTAAAATAGTTTTAATTAACTTTAAAATTAATTTAGACCCATTTAGGTTAATTTAGACTTAGACACATTTTATTTAATAAAATAAATTTACACTTAATCCCAGTTATTACCCTGGGTGGCAACTCCTCATCTCTACGCCATGTCTTTGTGATATGGTTAGTGTGTTCCCTGGAGCCCTAAGCTCAAACAGTGTCATGGTTGCTAAAATATTGGACGCGCGCTAAACCCCACCTTCTACATAAGGGCCTGTAAAATTTTTTTTTATTGAAGATTTTACTTTTCTTCCATTTTATGTTTATTTAATGAATATTCTACTTAGGCCAGAATGGCCTAAGTATTTCTCATCTATTGTTTTTTCTGATGACAGTTTAATGTTTTTTAGAGCTACTATTCCTGAATGCCATAAAATTAAGTTTTTGTTGAAGTGCTATGAGCAGGCAGCTGGGTAAATTATCAATTTTTAAAAATCAATTTTTACATTTTCAGGGAATATGGGTGCTTTCAAATGTCAGACTATTCTATCTTTTGGGTTCAATATGTTGCTCAGCATTCTAAGTACCTGGGACTACCCAAATTATTTGGTCGATCTAAAAAAGAAAATTTCAGTTCACTTAAAGATAGGATTTGGAAAAATTTTAAAGGGTGGAAAAAGGTTTTATTTTTTAAAGTGGGGAAGGAGGTTCGTATCAAATCAGTAATTTAGTCAATTCCTACTTACATTATGAGATATTTTCTTATTTCACAATCTTCTAGTTTAGAAATTCAAGCTCTTATTAGCAATTTCTGGTGGGGAAGTAGTGTTACTATGAAGTGCCTATATTTTATGATTGCTTCACAAACCAGGTTCAATATTAAGTATCTAATAGTGTGGTAATGGCAGATGAAAATACATAAATGACCCTGTTGTTCATGGGCATTTCTCAAGACAACCTATTGTGTTTTAAATAACAATTGGGAGATTAAAAGAAATTGGGATAGACATGGTTCAAAGAAATTGGGAGATTAAGGGGTTGTTCAGTTTTAGAAAATATATTTTTTTTCTTTTCCAGTTTCCTTTTACTTTTCCTTGTTTTCTATTTTTTTCATTTTCTAAAATAAATAATAGAAAATAGAAAATAAACAATTTTTTCATATTCTTATAATTTTTTATGAAATTTATTATAATAAATTTTAAATATAATAATAATCATTATTATTATTATTCATTTAATAATGTTTAATCTAAATTTTATTTATTTCATAAAAAATTAAATCATGCAATTTAATTAGTTTTAATTCAAAGTCATGAGATTGTAATGGTGGTAGAGGTGGTGGTGGTGGAGGTGGAGGTTGAGGTGGAGGTGGCAGTGTTGGTGGAGGTGG
>CATIWM010644124.1:0-30601 GCA_949671775.1 Mallotus repandus
CTTACGCATCTCATGTCATATTGTAAGGTTGGAAGTGAGACACAATATTGGGTTTTGGCTTCAGCAATCACATGACAGAAACAGTGGAAGTGGTCCATTCCCCTTTTGAGTTTTTGATAAAATTAGATAAATTCATTATAAGACTCTTGAACTTTGGCACTTTATTCTGTTAAACCTTTCAATTTTTATTGTATTTCGTTAAGCTCTTAATTTTTTATTTTTACATAGATTAAAGATAAATTAGACTAAAATAATGAAATTGTGAAATGAGTTCTATTTATTCTACTAAAATTGTGATGTCGATGGTAAGTTTTAACAGTGAATGTACCATTAGAATTACCAATTGAAACATATAACCTCCATGGACATTTTTCCTTACACATTGCCCTCACCTTTTTTCTTTCATTCTTCACAAAAAGTATTTCTAAACCTTTCATAACAACATATTTAGCAACATCAAACTTGAATTGTTGCATAATTTCATTACTTCAATTTAATTTGTCCTTAATCTATACAAAGATAAAAAATCGAGAGTTTAATAAAACACAATAAAAATTAAGAGGCTCAATAGAATAAAGTGTCAAAGTTTAAAGACCTCGTAATAGACTTATCCATAAAATTATAGTGCCAATGCCACAGAGGCATGTCTAAGATGTCTTCTTCAATCACTGTTTATTCACTACTATTCAACTACGTATAACTAGTCCATGCAAATTCTCTAAAAGCCTAACCCATTTTTCTATCCCTACATCCACTCTTCAATATGCTTTTGGGCCTCATAATGCACAAATCCATCTATCTGTGATTTTTTTTAATGGTTACAGAATTTATTGTAATATGAAGTAATTTTATTTTGGTTACAGTAATACATTTATAAACAAGGGTGGGGTTTTTTGGTCCACGACAACGGAAATTCAAAGATATTCATACTTTTGTTACTTACACTACTCGTGGAGGACAAATAAAAATAAAATTTACTTGTCAATGTTTGCATAGAAAGTTATACTTTTTTTTTAACTTAAAAAATAAATTTAATATCTGAATTATCTAATTCATTCTAAATGTTTTAAAATTTAAAAAGTTATAGTGACACATGTAAACTTATTTATTTTATTGAAATATTTTAAATCTTGAATTTGAATAGACAAAACTATCTTTAATTCATTTGTTTATTTTTTTTATTAATAGTATAAATCTAAAAAAATTATTTAACTATTACTTTCTCTAATTTAGTTTATATATGTCTGTTGAACGTTTATCATCATATTTTTTAAAAAGTGAACTAAGAAAATTTTTTATTTTATATTTAAATTTTAATTTATTTCTATAAAAGAATAAATTTTAAGAAAAAATTATTACTTTAATTTGTAGTTACTTTTATTTTATTTTATTTTAATTACTGTTGGATGATACTGTATTTTTTCATCTAATAATGGGTGTATATTACTTTGTAAAAATTAAAGTAACCATAGAATGCACCAATTTTAAGATTGGTCTTATAATTTTTGGGTTTTTGCAAATATACCCCAAAAAGTAGGGTATGCATTCGGTCAGTTCGGTTGATTTTGGGCCATTTTTTGACTGAATCGAATTAATTGAACTGAACCAAATCAAAGCCGAAGCAAATTGAACCAAACCGACCGAAAAAACAGAATTTTTTTAATATGAAAACCAAACCAACATAACAAACGGAATTTTTATAAATATAAATTATTTTTTAATTTTTTATTTAAAAATAAAAAATATATAAATATAATTTCGGTTAACCGATTTTCTAAGTATAAAAATCGAACTGAACCAAAAATTTAATTTGATTCGGTTCAAAAAAACCAAAAATATTAACCAACCGAACCAAATTGGGTCAGTTTGATTTTTGGTTTGGTTTGGTTTGGTCAGAAGGGTTGCACACCCCTAATAATTAGTGTAAATTTTACAATTAAGATAAGTTAAAGGTTAAAGAGTACTTATATAAAAAATTGATTATATTAAATTTTATTAACGAAAAAAGGAACTCAATTACAAGTAGTTTTAAAATGTTAAACATCAAATAATGAATTTAAAAAAAAAATTAAAAAAATGGTAGTTTAGTAATTATAATTAATAAAAGAATAAATTTTTTTAACATAGTTATGTATTTTACAATTCTACAAAAATAAAAATGAAGTGCAGAAAATAATGGATGGAGTGCCAAAATCTCCACCCTTTTGAAATATTTCTATTAGTGTGTTAAAAAGATTCATTTTCACTGGTCCTATGATTCAATTAAGAAAATAAAAATATTTGATTAATTAGCAATTTTTTAAATAATGTTTTGTAAATGATCCGATTCAGAACCTACATACTAAATTAATAATTCATTAAAAATAATATATTATACAAAAAATTTGTAAACTTCATCTCATATATAAATTAATAAAATCTTGAAATATCAACATGTGGCATATAAGTTACTATATGATTTTAAATATACTAACATAATATTTTATATTTTATCATCTTGTACTAATTTAGGGTTAGTTTGGCTAAATTTTTGCCGATAGCTAATAGTTGTTACTGATTGTTAATAACTGTAGTTAATAACTAATAGATATTTTGTGTTTGGTAAAATTATAGTAGTTGTTGATAGTATATTTAATTACAAATATAAACATTAATTAATTTGTATAAAAATAATCATATTTACATTTATTTTTTAAAATTAATAATTATATATATATATATATATATATATGTGTGTGTGTGTCTGTGAGAGAGAGAGTTCAATTATTACAAGTAAAAACTCATCCCATAAAAAAAAACACGTTTTTTTTAATTTACATCCCTCTCCAAACTAACAAAAATAATTACTTGCATGCCCTCTCCTTCATTAAAGCCAAAAATGCCAAAAAAAAAAAAGACTATAATCTCGTTGTTGCTCTCTTTTTCCCTCCTTTATTAAGTTCTTGCTCTCATTGCTGCTCTTTTCACCTCCGATCATATCTCCGGCAATTCCACTCGGTAATTCAACTCCGCTCTGACCTTGAAAATCTCAAGTATGTATTCTATTTTATTTTTTTTTAATTTTCAATTCTGTCTATCACTCTTTTCTTTCGTTTGAATGATTTAGTTGCATTCAAAAATTTTAAGAGTTTCTTTATTGATGTATCTTCAGGTTTTGTTTGGTTTCTTGAATTCGGATGGTTTTCTTTTCTCAATTGAAGCAGTAGAACTTAGATGGGTATGCAAAAATTTTATGTTTAATTTATCATTAATGGTAATTGATGTTGGATCAACAAAGCCTTCTATAAGTGAAAGAAAGGTATGTTCTTGAGATTTGATACGTTAATTTTGCTTTTTTAGAGTTTCTAGTATCTCTAAATTTCACTTATTGATTGATTTTTTTTTCCCCTTGAATGCACATGAAATGTTAGATTGATTTACTAAATATGTGTATGGTACAAGTTTTGTTTTTATGGATGCACATGATAATGGAGCATAAAGAGTCAAATTTTGAAAACCATATTGATGAGTGCTTCCATTTTCTGATCGATTGTTCAGATGGATTTGATAAATCATTGTCTTATTTATTAGCGTTAGCCTTGGACAATTTATCCCGAGAATTCTTGCATTATCAATAGTAGCTCAATTAGTACACTTATTATTAGAAAATATATTGTGCAATCGAGTTAATTTTAAATAATATGAAATTTTAAATTTTAAAAATTTAATTGACATTTGAAATTATAATTGTTTATGTAGATTTTTGGTTTACTTTTCTTTACACAAATAATAGTATTTTTCGTTTATTTCTTATTTATTTTTTGTACATTTTTTTTGGTATATTTTTTTGTTTATTTCCATGCATAAAACAATCATACTTGAGAAAAACATACATTTATGTTGATTATTTTTGAAGCAAAGATAGCAATCATATTTGAAAAAAAAAAAAAACATACCATTTCTTTAGTATTGGAAATACAAATAGTTTTTAAATATAGATTTTTTTTTTCCATATTTTTGGTTTACTTTTCTTTTGATAAAGGGTGAATTACTATTTACCCCCTTTGATTTGCTATATTATACTACTTGGTCCTTAACATTGAAAATTTGTATTATCTCCCCCTCCTCATTTGCAAAATTATATTATTTATACCTTATGTCAAACTGTTCATCACAATTATTGTTAACTGACATGACAATTATCAAATAAGTACTATTTGACTCATGCATTTTAATATATTATACTATTTGTCCCCTCTATTTAAATATATTATATTATTTGCCCCTAAAATTTATAAAATATATTTTTATTATTAAACTAATTGCTTAACAAAATGTATGTTAAATTAGAGTATCATTAAATTGAGTATAAAAATGATAATTTTATCAAAATTGTTTTAATAAAAAAAAAATAACAAATTTTATTTTTAATCTAATAAAAATTTTAATCAAATAACATTTAATTACTTCCATCTTATAATATCTATACTTAAATATCAACTTAAAATATATTGCAAAAAAAATTAACCGAGTAAATAATATTTTTAACTGTAAAATTTGATTTTATTATTTGAATTGTTAATTTATATTATTAAGTAAACAAATCATATTTATAATAAAATTAATAATTTTAAATAATTTGATTTGTATCCCCAACAATTGACACTAACAATACAAATAAAGAATCAAAATTAAAAAGAGAGTTCATTTGATTAAATTTTTTAATGCAACATAAATATTTTAAGTTATTATTTAAGTGAAGATATGTTAAAACTATTACTAATTAATTAGAATTTAATTAAAATTTTAATTATATAAAAGTAAAATTAAGCATTTTATATTTTTATGTAAATGATATAACTATCACTTTATAGTTAAATCTAAAACAATTTGGTTGATAGTAAAAAATATAAATTCTAAATATCATAGGAAAATAAATTATTACATTCAAATAGAGGGGGCCAATTGTATAATATATTCAAGTAGAGAGGGCAAATAGTATTTACTTGATAATTATCATGTCAATTAACGATAATTGAGACGCAAAATTTGACGGAATAGGTAAATAGTATAATTTTGCAAAATAGAAGGTGGAGATAATATCAATTTTAAATGTTAGGGATCAAGTAGTATAATATAGCAAATTAAAAGGGCCAAATAGTAATTCACCCTTAGATAAATAATAGCCTTTTTTTGTACTATTGGTTTTTCCTCGTATATTATTGGTTTATTTTTTGTATATATTTAGTTTATTTTTTGTATTTGAAGCAAATAACATAATATCAGTCTATATATATACACAAATTTGTATTTCAAAAAATTTTCTAGAATCGTAAAGCAAAAAATTTTATATATTCAAATTTTTAATTATTTATCAGAAACTAATGTGAGTTTTGTAATTTAAAGATGTTATTATAATTTTTTCCCAAAATTAATTCATATCTATTTTTTAATCATTTATTAGTTGGGAAACAACAAATCTTGAAGATTTGATTTGTAACTCTTCTCAGAGTCTTCTTGTGTAGTTTGAGAAAGCATTTTTTATGGTAAAATAATTTGTGCCTATTAGTCTAATGTTAAAAAGACCGTTAAAAATAAAATAATATTATAATAATTGAATATAATGAAGATAATATTACTCATTATGTACAAACTTAATAACACTCATGACTGAAAGTAATTGATGGTGTATTTTAGCTGAATCAATAATAGTAATAATAATAATAGTAATAATAGTAATAATAATAATAATAATAATAATAATAATAATAATAATAAGAAGAAGAAGAAGAAGAAACTTAATAATGAAAATAATATTACTCATTATGTAATTGATGGTGTATTTTAACTAAATCAATAATAATAATAATAATTTATGAAGCTAAGGATGACTTAAGCGGAATATAATACTGTGAAGACACGATTTTGTTTTTATCTTGTTGTTGCTTTTATGCTTGATATTAGCTACAATCCCAAACTTCTTGCCCTACTCTCAAATCACTTTTCATGTTTGGAGAGCTGCCAGATTGGTATTATAGCATCAAATGATCTAAACCTTTTGATTGAAATGATTTTCATTTTTTACTCATAAATTATTGTTTTTACCCTTTGGAAGATTAGAATGTCATTGATTAACCAATAGTAGAATATCATTGATTAACACAGAATAGAGAGGTGCTCTGTTTATTGGAGCTTATTATGTACGCTTAGTATCAAATATAACTTTTACTAATCCTAATAACCTTTGTCTTCATATCCATAATCTCTTTCATCCTTTAATCATCTCACCAACCTTTTCTTTCATTAAATGGCTTCATCAAGTGCAGATCTTTAAAGAGCATCAAACGACAACAAGAAGTTTGAGGAAAAAGAATGCACCTTGGAATTGTTATTAACTAAAGAACTCCCACCAGGAAGACAGAGAAATAGATTGGTCGGGAAGATCCTTAGTTCGAGAGTCTATACAGTGAACATCCTCATGAGCATCCTTCAACAAGTTTGGGGTTTTGTTGTTGATCTCTAGGTTCAAGAACTAAGTCCTAGAAATACTTTTATTTTTCTATTTAGCAGTGAAGAAGAAAAAGAAAGAGTTCAAAAAGGAGTTCCTTGGTCTATCCATCGTTCATTGATGGTCATAGTGGAATGGGATCCCAAGCTATCAATCGAGGAGCTGGATTTTTCAATAGAAATCATATGGGTTCAGGAATTAGGCTTACCTCTCAACCAAATATCTTATGAAAATGCTATGTTGATTTCGAAGGCTTTGTTTGTAGACTTGGTTGAGACAGATGAAAATCTATACTCTGATAAGTAATTTCCCTATGTTCTCCGCCTCAGAGTAAAGGTGGATTTGAAGAAACCCCTTCCAAAAGGCTTTAACAGCTGAAAGGAAGGGAAAAATAAATGGGTGATGTTTCTGTTAGCATAGATGTGCCCTAATGCCATTTTGTAATATATAATGACATTGTAAATTATCCCAAATGGCAATAAAGTATTCATTTAAGTAAAGTGTTTATTTATTTAAGTATTTATCCTTTAGAATTATGTTAAATAAATTTATTATCAAGAGTTGATAATATGAGTTACAAATTTATTTAGTGCATATGCCATAAAATTGTTCATATTCAATTAATTAATATTTGGGTAATATTAATTAGACTATCACCTTTGTCTATTTTCCCTGATTAGTATGTGATACTAATAGTGGGAGGTAGTGAGTCTTATGCTACTTGATATGAGATATCATAATAGACATGTGGATATTCATGTGATGGGTGGATCGAATAGTGACATTAGATTTGTGATCGTAAGGATATTCACTTATAGTCAACGATCACAGTCTAGGTCATAATGGTGCATATAGTCCTTTGACCTGAGGTGACATGGTCATCCACATTTGAGTGATTAGAGTTTGTTACTGCTTACATACTTGTATTATTTACACATGGGTATATGGCGTGTGGTGGCTCTAGTTAGTTTAATGTAGGGATGAGTGTTCAACCAAGATGGGATTCATTGCTTGGAGTGAACTGGGATAGATCCTATGCTATATAAGTTTGTTCTTGATGAATAGAGTTCCTGGCCAGGATAAACATAACATAGTCTGAAAGAATTTCAGTGCTAGAAAGTGTTTATAGTATTTGTTATGTTTTATCAAGAATAACTTGAGATAAGGTCATATGATAAAGCTATTAGAGTTTGACTTTAACTTGACTCTAGGCTATATCGGGATCTTCTAATGAAGGGACTCTAGTGCACGGTAATTATGACCATAAGGGTTCGTGTGAATCATTATATGCATTCATTTCTAATTGGGTAGTTGTGATATCGATGCTAGGGGTCACTCATAACTTATGAAAACTAAATGTGTATAATTGGGATTTTCACATTTAGGCTTGAAAGAGTTTTAAATAATATCAAGAGTTGATATTATATTCTCATTGCTAATTAGACATGAACCTAGTAAGTCACACCTATAAGAGTTTTTCCATATCACCTTATTAATTTAATTATTGATTAAAGAGTTTAATCAATTAATTAAGATGAATGAAATTGGATTTTTTGCTTTGAGCAATGATTATAGCATATCATGAAATCTAATTCCACCAAGAGTTTAATTATTAAATGCTTGATTAAAATGAGATATGATTTAAAGCATAAAATAAATAGTATATGTTATTTCCTTATGGACTTGGATTAATGGCCCAAGGTGTGTGGGCCTAGGCCCAAAATAGTTTTGGCCCAAAGATTAATCCAAGGCTCATTAACATAACTCAAAACCCATTAGTTTGATGGAATGAGTTTAGGTCAAGTGTTAGCCCAACTCCAAGGCCCATCAACCAAAAGGCCCAATTCCATCAACTAGGTCCAATTGATTTATGGATTGGACTTGGCCCAAGAGTTGGCCCAATAGCTAAGCTCAAGTACATTAATCAATGTAAAGTCTTTTTGGCATATTAGAGAGATATTATCTTTTATGTGTGTTTAGTAAACTTTTGGGGAAAAATGAGTTAGTGGGAAGTGTAGAGAAAATATATGTGGATTAGATACATGAGATGTGTTTAATATATATCTACATCTATTTTCTACACTTATTAAATATTTATATATGTATTACACTCTTAATTAAGATATTAGGTGACATGCAAGGTGTCTTCCTAATGATGATGGTGTAAGAGATATTTGTATATATATATATATATATATTTAACCCTAATTCTCTACACACACACATATATATATCACCTTAAGAAGAGTTCTTAAAGGAAGTGATATAAGAGTTTGCATATATTCCATTAAGTGTTAGTGGAAAGTGTAAAGACACAAATATACCAAAAGGAAACACAACATATACCAAAAGTATACTCTTAGTTCTTGCTAAAGAAATTAAGTTAGTTCAAGTTTCTTTGGGTCACAAGAGAGGTGCTTGGAACTACACTTAATTAAGGTAAGAAAGTTGATTGGAAGGCTTTGGTGTTTCAACCTAGAGGCCATACACTTGGGTGGCTTAGCATTGATTCAAGAGAGTAATCCATTGTAGTACATTACTTGTGGTCTACACCAAACACTTAGGAAATTGTAAGTATTCTGCCAATATGATTTTCTAAGTTTTATATTTATACATGTTAATGTATGTTAGTTATCTGTTTAAATGCAAAATGGATCATGAGAGTGGAAACTCTCCATGTGATGAAGGGTTATGAGAAAGTAAATTTTGAAATTTACTCTACTTAGGTTAGTGCTCACCACACTATTCTTAAAGCCTAAGTAGCATAACCAATTTTCTTTCAGTTTCAGTATGAAAGATTGCCCAGACTATGTAGTTTGTGTGGTTTTTTTTTTATCATATTACCATAAATTGTCCTATTTTTAAAATTAAGGATGAGATCTCTGAAAGGGTAAATAGTGGTGTTGACTATAGTCCATGGATTAATGCTTTTATAGTGAAGTTTTTTTTTGCAAGAATTCTAGATCCTATCAATGTTGGAATTAACACAACTATCCTATCAAAAAGAATTCAAAAAATTTCCTTAGATTTGGGGCAAAACTCCTTTATAGCGGCGCGTCGTTCGCTGTCTCTAAATGGCGAGCATGATCTTCCCTACACTGTGAATAATCCTTAGAGGAGTGGTGAGGATGATAGAGAACCTCAACGAATCACGCGTGGTTAGTTGGCTATAGTTGTCAGTCCTCATGAAAATCTAAAGGACATGACTACTGCTTCATCCCAAAGGATGGAACCTTCTATAAGCTTAGTAGAAGAGACTACAGCTGTGGCAGGTCTTCTTGGGAAAAGGAAGGACCTAGGGGTAGGGGCTGAGCTAGGAGTGGCTATAAGTAGTGAAAATAACTTAGCAGTTCAACCATGCTAAAAAGCTAGTAAAATCAAAATGGGAGACAACTTAACAAAGTCCTAGAATATTGTTCTCCAAAACAAGCAAGTTGATGATGTCCAATTTATTCCTAGTACTAAGGAACAAAACTCCTACACTATTGGCAAGGTCTCACATGGCTCTATTGTTATTCTATTTGATTTATCAACTCCAGGAATTGATGTATCAAATCTTAAGGATGTTCCCATTTGTGGCTTATCAAGTGTGGGTCTTAATATAGATAAGTAACATGATGACCTTAACAAAAAAACTTTATTTGGAAAATCAGAAGCTTCCTTGCTCAAGCCGACCAAAAATAGACATATAAGAAGATTCAAGCTCAAGGAAATGGCGAGAGCTTCACAGAACAAGGAGGAAAGCAGTGTAGTTGATATGCAATCCTATGTCCAGTCTCCTATGTAAATTTGAATCCTATTTTATTTTGTCTTTTTCCTTGAGAGTCACTTGGTTGCTTCCTACTATCTAGAAGAGGTTGAAGTAATATAGTGACTCTTGTTTAGTTGGTTAGCCGGTAAAGGCTTGATTATTTTGTAAAAAAATTTTTTGTCCTCAGGTGTCTGCTGATAGAGCAGTCTCATTAAGACTTGCAGGTTATTTGTTTTAGTCTGTTTATTTTGTTATGTTTCTGATGGGTGGCAACCGGGTCCATAAGCTGGGAATGATAACCTTTAGGCTATGTTATTTGTTGTGTGCCCTCAGGGCCTTTTTAATATAATTTCAATTTGACAAAAAAATATCATTAATTAACCAACGGTACAATTTAGTAGGCTTTTACAGTTTGAAAGATTAGAATTTAAAGTGTTTTGGAAAAGCCCAATACAAAGAGCAGGCTTAACCCTTTTGTTTGTCAACTTTAGGAAAACCCTAAATTGTTGATGCAAAACCAAGCTAAGCCATATTGAGTCATCGGCAGCAGCTACAACCTGGAGCGTTGGTACAATCCAGATATGCTTGAGTTGATAATTTCTTGGACTGTTCATGATGACTAAGTCCAGATAGAGGAATAATAGCTTGAAGCTAGAAATCTTAATTATCAAAAAGCACTGAATTTTAACCTTCGTGGAGAATATAGCATCGGACTATGATATAGATCAGTGGAAGATTTGAGACCATCTTTTGTCTCCCAAACCCAGAAGATCAAAATCCAGGCGACCTAGAAGACATCATATTTGCATATCCAACTGCACAAAAAGCTTATTGAACCACACTGAAACAACAACATGACTATATATCTATCACTATAATTATTAGATTTAACAACTAGAAAATAAAAAATGAAAGAAAGTAGGGAATGATTGCTAGTTAAAAAATCAGTAGTCACCTATTAAGAGACGATGTTACTGTTTATAATACAAAACATAGTACTATTCACATGAGAGTTTCTAGTTCATCTAATGTCAAGGAATATAATACAAAACAAACTATGTTACTGTTTATAAATTACTATTTCTGATTAGATGTTCATGCACAATAAATAATCATCCACTCTTTAATATGAGAGGTGAGGGGGCAGCAATAATGAGAATGAATAGGAGAATTTTTTTTTTATGAACATCAGCACTTAGCAGCAGCGTTAGACCTCCACTGCAACATGAAACTGTCTAGTTTGTAGACTTGTTGAATTTTTACACTGCTTGTCAATATCAAGAATTAAATTTGTATTATGCAAGAACGGCGATAAAAAAAATACGGTCACATATCATATCATTTTGTTATTGACAATAGACAAATGAGCTCCAGCATGAAAATTTTTATTTATAAAAGATTGCAGATGAGGTAGAAAGAAGAAAATAAAAATTAAAAGAAGAGAGAAAATGAGAAGAAGATAAAAATAAAAATAAAAAACAGAGAAAGAAAAAAAAAGAGAGAAATATTTAAAATTTCATTTAATAGAAAAATAAAATAAAAAGAAGAAAGAAAGAAACTGAAAGAAGAAATAAATAAAAAAGAATAAAAAAAAGAAGAAATAAAAAAGGAATACATGTGAAAAGGGGAGGAGCAGGAAATAATAAATGAAAAAATAGAAATTTATTTTGTTAATAAATTATTTTTTAATGACATATGTATTTTTAAAAAAAAATTAAAAATAGAGCATTTCACTTAAAATTTCTCTAAATTTTTTTTAGTGTCGAACTTTTTTTTTAAAGGATAGTGTCAAACTATAAAGTAGGGAATTAAATAACTCAATGGGGTGATAATTTTTTTAATTATTTTAGTTTCGTCAAAGTTGCTTAATGGTAATTAAAATTATGAAATTTCAATGTCAATTAATTTTTTTATTTTAAAATTAAAAATTAATAAAATTATGCTAATATGAATTAATTTTATTATTTTTCTAATAAAAGTAAATCAACCACTATGAGCTAATTGAATTAATTATAATTGAGTGAAGATAAATCCATAAAATTACTAACTGAAATAATAAATTCAATTATTAAAAAACTTTCCTAAAAAAAAAGGTACCCAAAAACGAATTTACAAAACTACGACGTATTAAGGTAGACATAGCCCCCTATATTGAAAACCTCACTGCCCCCCTCCGCCAATCCTTTCCTCCTTCGTCTTGCTCTTTTCGGGGTGCTTCCCTCTTTTTTTCAGCCAATCGCACAGCTCTTTAATCCTCAACATTGCCGCAACAGATCTTTAAATTTCAAATTCAATTCATAATTTTACAATTCTGACCTCCCCAACAGTTATAGCTCTCGTTTGCTGTCTCCTGGTACAAAAAGTTCCCATCTTTTTCGATTGCTCTATTCTTTTCCATTGAATTTGTTTCTTTTTTGGCTTTTTAACCCCTTCTCATCACTTCCTATCCCTGTAAACTTGGATTTTATTATCAAGAGCCCAATTTTTAAATGCCCAGATGGGATATTCGTTTCTGGGTTCTCTTAGATTATGTTTTGGTATTTGGGTGTGGTTGTATTGGATGAATTTTGTTGTTAATTGCCTAAAAATTAACCAATTTGCTGAAAACTTCGATAAATGGATATGTTAAGTCACTTAAAAAGATTCTAATTCGTAGTATTTTGACGCTTTCCCTTAATTTTTTATTTACTCTTGTCAATGTTTCATTCTCTTATTGCTTTATTATTCTTATTATTCTTTTTGTTCTTTTAAGCTTTTTAATGCATGTAATTGTATGCTGAAAGCCAAGAAACGACACCTGAAACTTCTGCTTCTACTACTTTACAGTGCCAATGGGCTGCTGAGCATGCGCTGCAACTTCATTCTTTGGTCTATATGAAGCTGCTTCACTCTTCTGAAGTTCTGAAGTTGGAGCTCCCAATTTGCTTTAGTTTCAGTATTGACAGAACTTAACTTTTAGCGCGTTGCTGCAAATTCACATTGAAAAATTATTTGATTCCTTATAGCTTCAGTGCAGAAAATCCCAAAACTAGGAACCTAAGAGAATTTAAGTACCCTTCTTTCAATTTGTTTGTTTTCTGATTTTTTTTTTTTGGAAATAAAACCTGCCACATACACACTAGACCCCACTATTATTCAGTGGTGTAGCACCCTAACGTTATATATAGAATAAATCAATAAATCATGAAAAGAGGATACTCAGATTCACCATCAACCTCTGCTGGTGATGGCCCACCCAAATCCAGAATGAGATATACACCTGAAGGTAATTTTTGTAAGCATGTCCTTAAATAAGCTTGGTTGGTTTCTAGCAAGCTCCTTTTTTTGTTTTTGGATTCTTTAGTTTGCTTTTGGTATGGTTTTGTGTTTTGAGTTCTAAATGTGGGTTCTATAGCTTTAGTAGACCCTTTATCTGAGAATTACTTTTAGTTTTATAATGTTGTACTTTCTAGAAAGAAGAAAAGATGAAAATAGAATTGCATAACTATTTCAAGTCTATTCTTGTAATGATTATGGTTTCTGGTTGTATGATATGCTTCATGCTTGCATCCGTAGAAACAATTTTGACACATTCCTTATCAATTTCACCTAATTTCTTGGCTTTATCTCCTGGGATTGGAAATCCTGTGTTGGTATTTTGTTTGTTTCCGGTGATATTAAACAGAAGAAATTATTGAATAATAAAAAATGGAATTTCAGACTGAATACCTAGTTATGTCTGTTTGATTTGATGAAGCATTTTAAGACCGAGCTGAAGTACTTTGAATTTTTTTTTTCATTTTCTTGCATTTGATCAGATACCAATTGGGGACTGTCAAATTTTTATTTTTCAAAGCTGAGGATTTAATTTAATGGGTGTAGGTGATGCACATTTTTCTGATGATTTTGTTCAAAAAGTGGCTGACCATTATAGTGCGAGGACTAATCAGACGTTGGAAGAACGAGAAGCAAGTCCAATTATCCATTTAAAGAAACTTAATAACTGGGTATGTTGGTAATTGTGTACTTGATAAACAATTTAGATTGCGATTACATGATTAAATAACTTGAGCAATATAATCTATTGATAGATAAAAAGTGTGTTAGTTCAACTTTATGCTCGTCGAGGGGATGCTGTCCTTGATCTTGCTTGTGGGAAGGTAAAACCTTTTTTCCTTGTTTCAGTTGTGTGGTATTATCTATTTATCCCTCTTTGGTTTAACTTTCCTGATGTTATTTGCCAGGGTGGTGACCTCATAAAATGGGATAAAGCCAAAATTGGATATTATGTCGGTGTTGATATAGCTGAAGGCTCGGTAAACATTCTACCCAGTGTCTGTTGAATATGAAGATACAAAAACAGTCCTTGTAGATTGTGTTTTCCCCCTCTTTTTTCTTTCTGCAATTGTGACTGTGTTTTGCACTTACAGAATGCATAAGAAGAATGTAGCTTATAGAATAGTAATGCCATTTCTTCATTATCTGTAGTGCTTGATTCTACTTTGCATGATTACATATCATTTAACGCTTAAATACTTATTTGTATATACTTTCTTTTCTTTTCTCTATATATGTTCATATTTTTTTTAATAATTGTCCGTTCAATAATATTATAGATAGAAGATTGCCGCACACGTTACAATGGTGATGCTGATCATCACCAGCGACGCAAAAAGTTCTCTTTTCCTGCTCGTCTCATATGTGGGGATTGTTTTGAGGTAATTTTACTTATCACACTTAGTGTATGGAAGCAAATGCAACAATTGAAGTACCACAATTTTATCTTAATAGCATCAAATATGTTATTTTATCTATGGAGTTAACTATGTGGTTGTGTACACCTTCCAACAATCAATCTGATAAAAGCATTTTGACTGAGCACCTTTCAAAACTTAACCAAATGGTCTCTTGAATAATCAGTACATGTACCTTATAGATGTGCAAGTGAGATTTATTTTCCGTCATTATATTCAGGTTTGCTTGGACGAAGTGCTGGCAGATGATGCTCCTTTTGATATCTGCAGTTGTCAGGTGAATGATATTCTCTTATATGCTCTCCAATCCAACTCTCTAGAATTTTGAAAAAATAGTTGTCACTGAATTGGTAGTTGTAACATTTCACTGTGTGGACCTAGATAACTTTACTCATTTTAAAGGATTTTCTGGTCAGATTTTGCTCGGTGCAGGATCTTTTTTTTGCCCCAAATTGGGAATCAAAATGTTTCTTGTGATTGTCAATTTTTTTTTTTCCATATGGTATATGTTTTTTTTTACTAAAAGGCACAAAATGGCTAGAAAAATTTATAAGCTGGCTGTTGCAGTTAAAAATTATGTGCCCTCATGTAAGGCTTCCAATCCGCGACACATACTTCTTCATAGCTTTTCTATGTGCTTGTTCTGAAGTGTTGACTTAAAATTTTGCAGTTTGCATTGCATTATTCATGGTCTACTGAAGCACGTGCTAGGAGAGCCTTGGCCAATGTATCAGCCTTGCTTCGCCCAGGAGGCACATTCATTGGAACAATGCCGGATGCCAATGTGATTATCAAAAAACTTAGAGAAGGTTTTTCTCCTGCTGTTTAAAATTTTCTGTCTGAATGAATGCTGTGGGAAAAAAAAAATTTTGCCTTATAATTAAGAGTAAAATCCATATGTCATTTTGGGCTAGCTTTAATTTCTGTCATGACAAAGAATCATGTGGAAAAGTTGGAGCCATTCCTGAGGAATTTTTAAAATTCTGAATTCTCATTTATTAAGCGTATTTTTTTTTTCTTCTCAATGTGAATCCTAAAAAAAAAATTGGAAAACATGGATTCCACAATTTAATTTACAGAGCTAACCTTAGGTGCATCTGAATGAAATGTTTATATTGTGAGCATGAAACCCATATGTTTGATCAAACTTAATAATACGTGATAATATGAATTTCCATGTGTTACATAAATGTCTCAAAAAAGATTTATTAAGTATGCCATTGCCAAGTTTTGGTCAACAATGAATGATGGCAATCATCTACATTGATCACATTTACCATCATTCTCTAGAGAAGCAAACAAGTTCTAATAGATTCAGTGCTTTGTTAGTGTGCTTATTAATAATGGGAGATGCATTTTTCACTTTAATGATAAATAACAGTTTCTAATATGCTATTTTAATTCCATGACTTGTTTGTAGCTTGTAATTTGTTGTATTGAGGCTTAACTTGTAATCTTATGTTTTGTTGGCATACATGGCTAATCCATATGATTGGTGATACCAAGAGTTATGTGATAGAAGAATTAAATGACTAATTGTCGTCAGAGAGAAAAAAAATGATTAAAATGAAAAGTGGACTTGGGAATGAAACCTGCAACTGCAAAAAATTTTTCAGAAAGAATTGTCTGGTTGAGTTCCTACATGTCCAATCTGTGTGAAGTGTTTTTATTATGATTGCTTACCATATTTGTTTTGACTTTATAAGAATTAAAAAAGTATGCTTTATCACTTTTCTCATTATTGACAGAAAATATGAACTTCACTTAATATGCAGCTAAAGGACTAGTCTTTGGTAATAGTGTTTATTGGATACGTTTTGATGAGGAGTATTCTGAAAAGGTGAATTCTTCTCCATTGATGCAATTCTATTCTTCCTAACTTTTTCCAGTCTGACAAATGTTTTTGTTCTTTGGATCAGAAATTTAAATATTCTACCCCTTTTGGTATCAAGTACAAGTTTCACTTGGAGGTATTTCTCTGCTCATTTCACTCTGGTATCCGGCTTGCACTTTTCTGATTGCAGATATCTACTTTTATATAATAACTGGTTTTGTTCATATTTCATTTCATATCAAATACATTTGTATCGATATATCGCCCCAATCTGATAACCAATTAGATGACGAAGTCTTGATTTTCTCCCATTTTTTTCCTTCCCAATTTTCTTTTGGGCAATTGCAGGATGCTGTTGACTGTCCTGAATGGATCGTCCCCTTTAATATCTTCAAATCATTGGCGGAAGAGGTATAATATTTTGTATGGTGCGTCAAATGAAGTCTGTGATCTTAAACTCCTTTTACGTGCAAGCTTCATACATGAATTCTTGACTTTCAAGTGTTAATAAATCTTGGACTAGAAACTTCCGGAGGAATAGATCTTATAACTTATATTTGAAAATTTTGGCAGTATGATTTGGAGCTGGTTTTTGTGAAGAACGCGCATGAATTTGTCCATGAATATATGAAAAAACCAGAGTATATTGAGTTAATGCGGAGACTGGGTGCTCTGGGAGATGGTAACCAAGACCAGAGTAAGTTTCTTGCACCATTCCCTTTGTTCTGCTCATTTAATTTGTTCCATATAATTATATATCTATTTCTCCTGTTTTTTATCTATATCTATATTTGAATGTATAAAATTCAAGGAAATGGGACTTGCTGAGTGGCATTATAAATTTTCATATTATTGCGACATGGACTGTTGATCTTTCAATACATTTATGGCTACTATTATTTAAATCCTTATATTCTTTTATCTTGGCTGTTTATAAGTTCATATCCCATGCATTGCACAGGTAACAAACTAGTTGTTAAATTCTAGAATTTGTTCTTATCATGCCATTATGTAACCAGGCACACTATCGCCAGATGAATGGGAAGTAGCTTATTTGTACTTGGCATTTGTGTTGAAGAAGGTAAGCACATTCCAGAATGAACTGTTATCTGTAATTTTGGACGTTTATGGTGGTGAGAGGATGCCAATGCCTCCTCACAGGTAACTGGTTAGTAAGATTTTGAGCTAAATTGTGTGTTTTCTCAGCGTGGTGAACCAGATCGGACACAAACCAACAGTAAACGGGACAAGGGAAAGATGCATATATCAAAGGAGGACATCATGTACATTAGCAATGTGTAATTTTAGAGGACAACCTACTAAGTAGGACTCAAATAAAATAACAGGTTTTTCTGTGGCTAGAGCAGCTGCTGGATGGTCGAAAGATAAATATAGGCATTTGTTGGGCTTGTTTTGAGAGCCCCACTCCAAAATAGTCATGTTACTCAATTTTGTAGATTCGTAACTTATGCTGATATCAGTTTCCTCTGCCTGGAAGATGCTGCTTTTATGTGGTACTTCATTTGTGTTGGCACAGGGAAATATAAATAGTTGAGCAATTATAACGGACTGATGTTTCTGTATTGGTGCATAAATAGCATCACAATTGTTGCCTGTAATTTCTTTTCTTTCCTACAGGAGCTGTAGTGAATCTGTGAATGATATAGCACAGCCATAATGAACTTATTTGTCAATTGTCCTAGTTTTTGCCTATTTTTAGATGCACCAACCATTCCAAGAATGATGTAACGGCATTTATGTATATACATTAAAGCGGTGTCATATAATAAGCTCAATACATAATTTTACCCTTAAAATTTGTCCATATGCAGGAGCCACTCTTAATTTTTTATTTCAATTTATAGCACATGTTATTTTATTTTCCACTTTTGTACTTTTAATTTTTTATTTTAATCTACTGCAGCTTTAAATTAAAAAAATTATCTAGCAATAAATAACTATAGAATAAATGAAAATAAAATTAAAGACAAAGTAGTTAAATTTAGTTGTAAGATAATTTTGAAATATTGTGAACTTTTAAGTATAAATATTATATTAGCTTTTTTTTTTTAAACTTGTGTGCTTTATGGCACTTGACAGTACACATGTAACTATTTTAAAAGGTTTTGTGTTCGAAAAAGTAAAAATATAAAAATATAAAAGTGTAATGGTTTAAAAATAAAAGTTATATTCTTCAAAAAAAATAAAAAATAAAAGTTATAATTTTCTAGGTAAATTTTGAGGTTGCTAGTATTTCAATTTGAAAAGGACAAACGAAAAAAAGGATTATAATAGAATTTATGAAGTTAATTTTATTTGTTAGCCTCATTAAATTCAAAAAATAAAAGTAAAAAAGGAAAAATAAGCTAGGTTTGTATTTTTATTTTAGAATTATAACTTTTTAAGTGTTTTTAATTTAAAGACCATTGCTTTTTTCATCTCCTCATTATATAGTTTTTTTAAATAAGATTTGTTTTATTCAATAGATAAGAATCGGTGTAAATTTTAGATTCATATCAATTTTTATGATTTACCGTCTAACTGTACAATATTATATCGATTTTCATACTTTTCCAATTCGCCAATAGATTCATATTAAAATTGGGATAAATTAACTCGAATGGTACAATTTGAATAATGAATCGTAAATAACTAACAACAGTAGGAACTTATTTGAATCCATGTAATGTATAGGTTAAATTAAACACATGACTTTTAGAACCTGTAGGTTGTTCAACATACACGTCCTCTTGAATAAAACCATTCAAATATGCATTTTTAACATTTACAAAAGTTTAAAATCTATGTAAGGTACAAATGCAAGTACATTCTAATAACCTCTAACATGGCTATCGGGGCAAATGTTTCATCATAATTAATGCATTCTTATTGATTATATCATTTGGTCACTAATTTTGTCTTGTTTATAGTTATGATACCTAGGGTGAGTACATGTTAGAGATATCTAGGGATTTAAAATTTCTGTAACCGTAACAAATTTCAGGAATTTCAAAAATAAAATCTCTAATACCAGTACCAATTTAAAAAATCTCCATATACCATCCCATTTTTTAGGACGGTTTGATACAAAGATTTAGATTCTTTCGGAACAAATCAATATGGTATGTTTAAAAATGGAAGTTCGGGACTTCATGTTATAAACAAATTGAAAATGCGTTAGAGGTGGGTGAATAGAGCTAATTGAGGTTTAGGAAAAAGTTTAAAAATTAAAGGGAAATTTAGAGGTGATTTGAGGAAGAACAAATATGAACAAGAAGGGGAATTGACACAAAGAATTTAAAGAGTTCGGTTTCCTCAATGAACCTATGTCTCCACCTAACTTATCTCCAAGTTAGGATTTTTTAACCCTACCAATATGTTAATTTAGATTATTTACAACAAGAGTTTTTCAAGGCTCACTACAACTTTTCACCAAGTGTTTTATAGGCTCACACTTAACCTATTTTCAAGTGTTTTCAAGGCTAATTCAAAACCTTTACAACAAGTTGTTTTTTAAGGGATCAACAACAACCCAAATAGAAAGAACCTCACTACCCTCTTATTCAACCCCAAAGAATGAGTAGACGAAAAAATCCTATCTCTAATACTCACCCAACTCTCTCTCAAACTTAACAAGAGTTTGCTTACAAACAAAGAGTATACAAAGAAAAAGTGTGAAAAAAATAATTATAGCTCAATGACTTTTAAATAATTATAATATTTATACCTATAATTATTTTTTAAAAAATTATAGAATAATATTTATATTTTAAATTAACTTTTAAATAATTTGTATTAATAATTTTAATAATATATAAATCAAAAGCAATAAATTATTATTTATTACCATATACTATTTTTAAATAATTTACATAACTAAAAAATATTATAAGAAATATATGAAATTATATTTACAAATAAATTATATTCTTAATGGTGATTTGGCATACTAATAGCAATAACTAACAACATTTTACTAAACAATTTATATTTATCAGTTAATAACTATCAACTATCAACTATCCGCAACTGATATAAGTTATCAGCTACTATAAATGGTTAAACCAAACATGCCTAATTATCTTAATCTCTTTGAGACTCAATTAGGGTTATGCACGAGTCAAAGCAATTTGGAGAATACAAATTTTTCGGACTCGATCCAAAAGTCAGAGAATTTAAAATAAATTCTCCGGAGCTGACTTTGAAAATTTAAATCTCAGCTATGAATTGCTCTGAATTGTTTGTGCGGGTATTTAGAGCAAATGGAGATTTTAAAACAGTTCAAATGAAACCAAAATTCAAAAATTTGTATTAATTTTTTTAATTTATGTTTTTAAAATTAATATTTAACAACTTCTTAATAAAGAAATATATATTTTTATATTATATTAAATATATATATATTTAACAATTGTACCATTTTATAAATTTTATTTTAAGTTTTATATTTTAATAATTTTATAATTTGAACATATAAGATAATATGACTATAAATTTTACTATAAAAATTTTATTTGTAAATTAATTTTTTTATGATTTAAATATATATTGAAAATTAACTATAACAAAATTTTAGTTGATGAGTGTATTTATTTTATTTTAATTAATTAATTAATTAATTAATTAATTAGTATTTTAAAATATCAAATATTAATAGATTATCCAAAATAAATTATTTGAATATAACTAATTATTAAAATTATACTAAAATTTACTTGTAACACATAATTATGGATTTCTAATACTATCAAGCATTGATTTTATATATATATATTTTATCAGTTTCAATTTCAGGTCGGTGAAGTTTGGGACAGTTCTGTTTAGTTCTCTGTTTGGAGATTTTGTGATCTCCAGACCTATTTTAATAAAAACTTTCAGCATGGTTCGATTTGGAGAAAGTCGAACGATACACAACCATAAACTTAATTGATATAATAGTACGTTCATAATATTTTAAAATATATTATAATTTGTTTCAAATCTATTCCATTAAATTATCAACATAACTTATTATTTAAATTAACGTTTCTGAATTTATTATTTTTTAAATGTATTACACTCAGTTATTATTATTATTATTATATATATATATATATATATATAATAGGTTTATTGGTGAAAAAAATTGAAATATTTGTGATATTTTACAACTTTATCCCTATATTTTAATTTTGGCAACAATATTATGATTTATCAAATATTTAGTAGCCTTAACACAAATCATTATTTGGTCAAAATTAAATAAACATGCTGATGTGACATCATGTACATATATATATATATATATATAAGTTTATTGGTGAGAAAAATCGAAAAATTTGTGACATTTTACAACTTTATCCTTACATTTTAATTTTGGCAACAATATCATGATTTATCAAATATTTAGCAGCTTTAACACAAATTATTATTTGGTCAAAATTAAATAAACATGCTGATGTAACATCATGTAAAATGTCAAATTTACTCTTCTTAATTTGCTAACTTCATAATAGTCTATTAGTATAAAAAAATCTAAACATTTATTTTTTTGACCATTTTATTCTAACTTTAAATTTTAATGAAATATTTTAATTTTTATAAAAATAATTATTTATTTAAAATTTAAAAAATAAAGACACAATGATAAAATAAAATTTACCATTGAGAATTTTTTTTTTAAATTTATAAATAATTATCATTATAATAATTTTAAAAATTAAAGATATTTTAATTATAAAAATTATTACTTTCAATAATTTAATTTTTTAAGTATTTCCTTATAATTTATTTGAAAATAGTTAAAAATATCTAATTTTAAGTTATCATATTTTATATATATATAATTTTTAAAAATCTATTAAAATAACAGTCATTAATAAATTTAAAAATTTGTCACATGTGATTTTAAATTTTCAATTATCACATCAACACTCTTTATTTAATTTTAATCAAATAATTTTAAATTAATATATTTTTTAAAATTTAAAAATGGAATAAAATTGTCAAAACTTTTTATGTGAATAGACTTTTATAGATTTTATAATAAAAAGGTAAATTTGATATTTTATAGTTTTTATATTAACATCTTTTATTTAATTTTGAATAAATATATATTTGTGCTAAATTTACTGATACTTGATGAAATTGGCACTCTTTATCAAAATTAAAAAGTTGGGATAAAATTTCTAAATATCATAGAAATTTAAATTTTTTTCCACCAATACAATAGCCTATATATATTGGATAATTTTTTTAATAAATTATTGGTATTTAAAATTCATTTTTTTTAAAACAATTAGGAGATCAAAGGGAGAGTGGATGATCGAACACATGACTTCACATTACCATGTATATCATTTGAGTCACAGAATTGCAAAAGACATTTAAAATCCACTTGATTCCAACTAATTCAGTTTAATTTTCAAATAAAATTATAAAAATAATAAATTTTTTTTAATAACTAATTTACTTTAAGTGAGAACAACCCAATTTATCTCAATTGATATTATTGGGTAATATTTTGAGAGTGTTTTTTTTTTGCACACCCTAAATTTTAGCCTTTGAGGTAGCCGTGCTTAGTCGAGAGTAAGTAAAATTTTCCGTAAATAACAAACACTTCTGTTTCTTGTTTTATGTTCAACAGCAAATAAAATAATTCCAAAAGATGCCTCAATTTTCGCAAAGGAAAAATGGGATGACAACAACCCATCACAAAGGCGCCACAAAAGCGCCCAACACACCTATCATTTTGTCCAATGAATATAAAAAGACCATACTGCATGTGTCGGCAGCGTCAGCATTGAGCCGGCTCCCTCTCTATTTTTAAACTTCATTAAATTTTTTGTGGTTGTTGTTTTAATAGCAAAACAATCAAGAAAATGGCCATTCCCAAATGGGAATTCTGTCTTGTTCAAATCTTGATTACCATCTTCTTCTTATTCTCAATCAATCTTTATGCGGGTACTGGTGTTTTTGCATCAGTTTTGACTGGCCCGGCTGCCCAGCAAGAACTAGACAGGATTCTTGAGCTTCCAGGTCAAACCTTTAATGTTACCTTTGCACACTACTCTGGCTATGTTACTGTTAATGAAGAATCTGGGAGGAATCTCTTTTATTGGTTCATTGAGGCTGTTGAGGATCCTGATTCCAAGCCCCTTGTTCTTTGGCTCAATGGAGGTCAATTCTTTATTATTAGTATTATTATTAAAATACTTTTCAGTATTCTAAATTAGTGTTCTTCTCTGTGTACTTGGTACTTTTGCTTTCTGTTAGTGATTAATGTTCTGAAATATGGTCAGTAGTCTAGTGATGATTGTTTGCTTTTCTAATAGTTTGTTTCTGGGTACCTTAAGTTTGATTGGAAAATTTCCCTGGTTGCGCCATTTCGCTGCTCTATTTATGTTGTTTTGATGCCTCACCGTTCTGATTTTTTCATTCGTTAAGTTTAATTTTTATTGGTCATATCTATGCCAATCACTTTTATATACTGTTCCATAGAATGGCTGTCTTACTATTTGTCTGTGGATGCTTTTGTGCACAAGTTAATTTTGACGCGGTGGAAAGCTTCTATATTTAGCTTCTATGATCTGCCTTAGAGAACTTATGCACGTATTTTGTTTTTGTCTTAAATAACATATCTTGATTGTAAATTGATATTGGATTTGAAAAGATACCTTTGTATTACCAAAAAATTGTGATAACTTATTATATATATGATAAGATGTATAGTGAGTCTTTACTTTTAAATGTTTTGAGTTTTGTTGTCTAGTCTGTTCTTCGTATATTTGACTGGTTATATTGGGTAAATCAGATATACTGGAATAAAGTCTTTGATTTCATATACTCATTTGTGATTTATTTTCTACTTTGAATTTTTCTATATGCATGGTCTGTTCTTTAGTTCTTTGCTTGATAGTACAAATTTTTCCTGAACTGTTTTTTAACACAGAAATGTTTCTTTAGGACCTGGATGTTCCTCCATTGCTTATGGAGAGGCAGAGGAAATAGGTCCATTTCATATCCATCGGGATGGAGAGGCCCTTTATTTGAATCCTTATTCTTGGAATCAAGGTAAGGCAGCTCTCTCTTTTTTCCCTTGCTTGCAATATTTTGGCCGAGCAAATTTATTATGATAAATTTTTCAGCAAGTTATTGCTGGCCTTTGTAATCGGAAACATATCATCCTATTTTATGTGCAATATCTAAGTCACCTACTACTTTTCACATTCTTCCTGGAACAAATGGTGAATCAACAGTTTAAGAAAGAGGTATTTGTGGATTCTTTGAAGAGGCACATTTTTTTTGAAATTTTTCTTTTCGTGTTTCCTTCTGTTCTCCAATGTCTTGCTCATTCATTGTTTTTGCGATGCAATTGCTGAAAAATTACATCATGCTTAAACATGTTCTCTTCATAAATGGATATTGCTGTCTAGGTGGCTACTTTAGGAGTAACAGCTGTGAAATTTGAGTCTCAGATTTTTCAGAGTGAAATTATACTATAAATTCCTTACAACTATAAAAAAGGCCATCGTGTCTAAGAACCTTTACTACTTGCAGTTGCAAATCTACTGTTTGTTGATTCACCTGTTGGAGTTGGATTTTCATATTCAAATACTTCATCTGATTTGTTGAACAATGGTGATAGAAGGACTGGTACTACTTCAATCACTTTGTTTTTTTCACATGTCGTTTTGCTTTAAGGTTTTTTTTTTTTTTTTATTATGTCTAGCTGATCCATTTATTCCTTGCCATCCTTCCCGCAGCTGCTGATTCACTAGCATTTTTGCTGAAGTGGTTTGAGCGCTTCCCCCAATATAAAGGAAGGGATTTCTACATCACTGGGGAGAGTTATGCTGGTAGGTGGTCATTTTCTTAAATCTCTTAGTGCTTTCATTCTGTTTTAGCTTAGTTTGAAAACATACATTGCTGCATAGCTACAAAATTTTGTCTCTAAATTATTCATAATGTGTATAAGATTAGTGATATGTGAGAAAATAATGAATTTTTGTTGCTCTATCATCCTAGGCATAGGATTCATGGGCTCCTTTTATGGTTCAATCATTCATTTTTAGCTAAGAACTGTATTTAATGAAGTTTTTGTATGTTATATTTCATAAAGGTAGCAGTGAAGTTACTTAGGTGTAACACTGTTAAGAAAAATTTAGCGTTTATTCCATGATTATCATCCTTGTTGTGGAAAAGAGAAGTGAAGTTTTCAGTTATCATAAGACTAGCTATACTGAATGGAGTTAAGTAAGCCACAACATTCTAATAGCCATGTTCTATAGTTAGTGGGAAGCAAAAGCCACAAATTTCATCTTTTTGAATGGCACTAGGGCTGTATTCAGTGTGTTATTTCAAGTCACTCGGATATCTCAAGTGCCGCAGAATTTACTGAAAGCCAAATTGACTTTCAAGCTTAGTGTACTTGTTTCTCTAATTTTTTTGTGAGGCCAGGTCCACATTATGGTTCTAAACACTAAATGTGTGTTCCAGGCCATTATGTTCCTCAGCTCAGCCAAGCCATTGTAAGGTTCAACAAAGCAACAAAGGAAAAAGCAATCAATTTGAGGGGTTATATGGTACTGACTAGTCTTGCATTAATCACTTGTAATTTGTATAATTTGAAAAAAAAAAAAAAATCCCACTTAAGAAGGCCTTAATTATTTGATGCAGGTGGGAAATGCTCTTACTGATGATTACCATGATCACTTGGGGCTTTTTCAGTTTATGTGGGCAGCTGGTTTGATTTCTGATCAAACATATAAGAAACTTAATCTTTTTTGTGATTTTCAATCGTTTATCCACGCTTCAGAGTCATGTGATAAGATTTTAGACATTGCCGATGAAGAAATTGGAAACATTGATCCATATAGCATATACACTCCTCCCTGCAATGTGAACGTAAGCGGGTCAAATAGTTTGCTCAAAAAGATGCATGTAAGTTCACTGTTCATGAATTGTCTACTCAGCTTTTTCTTCTTCTCTATATGTGGGTTTATGATTTGTCATATCAAAATTATTATACGTGATAAAATGGAAAATGGGAAATATTGGTAAATAGACTTCTTTCTCTAGCCATTTTCCTTAATTTGATCCCCTGGCTTTTTTCTCCTCATTTGCTGGAGAAGATTAACATGGAGTTGCTGCATTGATTGGCTTTATGCAGTTAATGACGACTTGAGGTTTTACCTGTACTAGTTTGGTACTTGTTATGCCTGTTGAAGGATACTCAACTGTTGCCCTTGAGGTTGCAGGGACTTTATTTTTCTTGTATCATATTCTGATGATCCTTTTCCTTTTTAAATAAAGCAGAGTCATCATAACTTCACCTTTGAAACAACCTTCCATTTTACCTCTGTTACTAGAAGTAAATTCAGTCTACACAAATCCTAGATGCTCCTCTTCTCAAATGGATTAGAAATTTATCCAGCCTTCTTAGTGCACAACTCATGAAAAATTTATCTCACGATGGATCTATGAACCTTTCAATTAAGGGTCCGTTTGTTTGGTAAAAAATAAGGGTGGGAATCAGAATCGGATGATTCCGATTCCTAGTGTTTGGTTGACTAAAATTAACATGGGGATGAGAGTGTAATTTCCCCATGAATGGGAATCACCATTCCCCTCTCGTTCTTAAGGAATGACTTTTGATTTCCTTGGGAATCAAGTCAATCAATTATAAATTGGTCAAACATTTAAATATTAACATTTATTTTTTAAAATTTATAAATAAAACATATAAATTAATAAAAATATGCATTAAATGTTTGAATAAAAAATATTTATCAAAAGTAAACAATTTTTATAATTTTTTAAAAAAATTATAATAATATTTTTATAAATAAATTTTTAAAAAATATTTTATAATACATAATTATAATATTGATTTTTAACATATAAAAATAATTATAATGTTAATTTTTTTTATATATAAAAAATAATTAAATTACAAAAATATTTTTTCATAAAAGAAATTTTAGTTGTGAAATGATATTTAATTCTCATTCCCATTTCCATTCCCTAGAGAACCAAACACTTTCAAATTTCCATTCCCATTCCCATTCCTTTTCATTCCGATTCCAGAATACAAACCAAATGCCCCCTAAGTCCTAACCCAACATGTAAATTTACTAGTTGCTTTATGATAAAGGACTTCACAATCTTCACCTATGTAGCCTATATTTTTATGGTAATATTGCCTAATTAATTTTCCAACTCATTGGTTAAAGTGATATTTCTTACTAAACGAATCAAAGCAGATTTTAGGAGTTATGATTGTATTGCAGATAATCATAAATTTTCTATTGTTCTATTTTATATATGATTGCAGTTTCTCTTGGAAGAATGTTTCTGCATCTTAAGATTAGTGAAAATATTGTCATTTTACAGAGGTTTGGTCGTGTTAGTGAGAACTATGATCCATGCACTGAAGCACACTCAACCAAGTACTTCAATCAGCCTGAGGTTCAGAAGGCACTACATGTTTCAAAAGAATTTGCACCATCTAAATGGGAAACCTGCAGGTAATTTTGTTAAAATAAGTGGAAAGTAACAGTTTGCTTGTTACCTTCATCTGGTAAACTGCACCTTAGCAAACATCTGCAGTTCTTACATTTTGCTTGCATGGTTGAAACTGTCAAACTAATTCCTTAGTGGGGCAACATGTCTAGATCTTTCATCTATTAAAAAAATGATATTTGTAGGACTGTGATCATCAGCATGCGACCTGCATGCATTTTCTGCTCCAAATGTCCGTATGATATTTGTAGTTTTCCTTATGGTTGCTCCAGGACAGGTGTAGAGCAATCAAAGTCCAAACTGCACAGCGTCTGATGATGATTTGATGTCATAGTAACTGTGGTATAATGAAAACTTTAGTAGTCCTAGTTGGGTTGATATGGAGGAAATTTTGATTAATTAGATTATGTAGAAAATTGGAATTTGGGAATGAATGTACAGCTTTGATGCATAAATCTTTCTTGCTTGCTTTGATTTCCTTAAATGAAGCATGCTATATCCACATCCTTGTAATCTCTGTGTTTGTTTCATGTTTTCCAGTAATCTTGTAAACAGTAACTGGAAGGATTCACCTAGGACGGTGCTGGACGTTTATCATGAGCTCATACATTCTGGAATTCGTATATGGGTATTCAGGTATCCACAGCAAAACAGTTCCTTTTGATTTAATACTAGAGCTATCATTTTTGACTTGCATGCATCATGCATCATAGTTTAGCATGAGAATATTACATTTTTTAATGATGTTTTCTCACTTGAAAATTGGCTCACTTGACATTTTTCGTGTGTGTGTGTATATATATGTGTGTACGCGTGTGTATATGTCATAGATATTGCCGTCAGCTCTAGGTTTTGTTTGTTGCATTTTGATCATGAACATGCGCTGCACATTGTTCTCCATATTATCTGCATTTCTTTTCCATGTGCTAGAGAAAAAGCATGAGCAAATTGTAAGAGCATCAATTAGTAATGCCTCAAATGTAGTGGATGCTTCATTGTGAAGTGTTATGGGGTGTATATGGCAGTGATAAATGACGCATGGAACTGCAAAGTGTAGCTGATGTTTAGTGATCACTGAACAAACATTGAGAAATGAAATATAGCACTAGAAAATCAGATCTGAACTTTTGGACTAGGATAATAAAACTTTCTGTTACATTACATGATGTTACCTAGGCACTTCTCTTTGGATTTTCGTTTTGTTATCCAACCACTTGCAGTCTTTTAAGCAGTTGATGGTACATGTGCTGTAATGATCAAACTTTATTATGGTTTATGGTAAAATGTTTTAGTTCTGTTCTTTATTTGGTTTTTGCCTGCTGTTACTTTCCTTGTTGCACAGATATTTATTTATTTTTTATTTTTTTAAAGAATTCTTTATTGAATTGATGAGGGGAATGTGGGAGGGATTATATCAAGTTTTGAGCCCTTGACCTCTTGCACCATAATACACGCTGTTAACTCTTGAGCTACTTTCTTAATGGCATAGTTTTTCTTTTTTGAATATATATGCTGAAAATTACCTTGGCAGAGAACTTTAAGCAGAAGTTGCCATTCTCTGTATCTCAAAATCTTATATTGAGATTTTACTTTCCTTTTGTCACTTAATGAACTAGATGATGCTGCATAAAATTATTATGAACATTCATTGTTCTCCATGCATACTAAGATAAAGTAAGAGAGTTCAATGACGACAATGAGATGACTAATTTTTTTTCCTTCTTTATATATGGCAGTGGTGATACAGATGCTGTTATCCCAGTCACATCCACTCGGTATAGCATAAATGCTCTCAACCTTCGGACAACGAAACCTTGGCATGCTTGGTATGATGATGGACAGGTGAGTTTTTTTTTTTTTTTTTAAAAAGGAAAATGTACATATTGATAATGACATTCTGACGAAAATGTTATTTTTGTCTGACTGATTCAATTTAGCTAAAACTGTGATTGAATACAGTTTTTTTGTTACAAAATTTCAGCTTCAAGTTATGGCAGTAACCTGTAGAAATTAATGTGATACGTATGAAATGAAACAGGTGGGTGGATGGACACAAGAGTATGATGGACTTACATTTGTAGTGGTGAGGGGAGCAGGGCATGAAGTCCCTCTTCATAGGCCTAAACTTGCTCTTACACTTATAAATTCTTTCTTATCAGGAACATCAATGCCAACCCTTGGACTAGTCAGTTCCTCATGATGTTTCCTTTGTTATTCTTGGGGTCTAATTTCCAAGTTGTAATTCCTACACTGCTTACTTGAATTACCAGTCAGGTTGAAGAATGTTAAATGTT
>CATIWM010644286.1:0-29183 GCA_949671775.1 Mallotus repandus
TAATGATACCATTATGTTTGGTAAAGCTTCTCAGACCGAAGCTCAAGCATTCAATCAGCTCCTTCATAAATATACTCATTAACTTTAGGTCAACATATCAACCTTAATAAATCTGAGCTCATCTTTAGCAAAAATACTTCGCCAACTTTAAAGGTGAACATTACCTTCATATTTGGCATTCGAGAGTCAAATTACTCAAAAAAATACTTAGGGATTCCTATTGATTGAGGCCAAATAAAGAAATCTCTCTTCTCTTTCTTGATCTAAATAACCAAAGATAAGCTTCGCTTATGGAGATGTAAGTTCTTAACGTAAGTAGGACGTGAAATCCTCATCAAAGCAGTCATCTAAGCTTTTCTAGCTTTTGTTATGTCTATTTTCATGCTTCTATCTAGCATCTCAAAAATAATTAAATAAATGATTAGACACTTCTGGTGGTCTCAAGACGTCTCCCAAAAGAAACTACACTAGGTCAAATGGGATACATTAATAGAAATTAAGAAGAACGGAAGCCTTGGTTTTTGGTAAATTGAATGTTTCAATACTGCTATGTTAGCTAAACTTGGTTGGCAATTGATAAAAAATCCAAACACTCCTTATGCTCGCCTGTTGAGAGGTATTTATCATCCTACCACCACTTTTCTTCATGCCAACTATTGGAAAAAACCTTCATGGATTTGGTGTAGTCTTATTAAAGCAAAAAAGTTAATCATTAAAGGCACCCATTGGAATGTGAAATCTGAAACTAATATTCAAATCTAGTATGATCCTTGGATACCATCCATTCCAAGTTTCAAAATAACATCTCCTATGCCAGAAAATTCAAACGTCTTTCTTGTTAAAGACCTACTGGATCAAGACATAGGTACTTGGAAAAATACTCTGCTCTCCTTTCTTTTTTCTAAGAAAGAATGTTGTGCTATTAAATGTATTCCCGCTCATCCTTATTTAGGGAATGATTCCTTTGTTTGGCATTTTGATAAATAAGGAATCTATAGTGCTAAGTTAGGTTACAAAATCCTAAGGCAACAACAAAATTCCTCTTGAAATCAAGCTTCCACCTCCCTTGTTCTGGCTTATAACCCATCCCTATGGAACTCTATCTGACAGCTGAACATCCCTAAAAAAATTAAGGTTTTTCTTTAGAGATGTGCATGGGATGCTTTAGGTTCTAAAGACAGTTTAACTAGAAGAGGTTGTGTTATAAATTTAATTTATGGTAGATGTCAAAAAGATCCAAAAACCTTAAAGCACCTCCTCTTCCTTTTTGAGAACTCTAAACATACCTTGTATGCCACTCCCTTTGGTTACTTTCCTAGCAGCCATGGTTTTCAAAATTTTCACATTTGGTGGATTAAAACTCTTAAAATGCTAGATAACTCAAACCACTCAAACCTCAAGGAACTAATTGCCATTGTCTGCTCCACAAATGGAAAGCCAGTAACATTTTCACCTTTAAAGGCGATAGAGAGCATCCTATTTGATATGCTTTCCAAGCTTTAGAATGGTGGTCAACACTTCAAGCTTCACAGTCTTACACTCTTACTAGCACTACCCAAGATCATGCCAACACTTCTCAAGTTACTTCAAAATGGCAGCCTCCACTTTGAGGTACATGGAAATTAAATTGTAATGTTGTTTTCTCCCATGTTTCAAAAAAATATAGCACTGGTTTTATTCTTAGAGATTCAAGTAGATCGGTTCTATTTATGTCAACATCGAGATATGCCTGCGCCTCTCCCCTTCATACTGAGCTCCTTGCTATCAGAGATGTTGTCAAACGTGCTAAGCTCTTCCCCTTTGTTCCTTTTATAACTGAGTCGAATTGCTTTTCTATTAAAAACTTTTGCTCTTCTCCTACTACTGCTCTCCTATAGGAAGTTGAAGCTCCTCTTCTAGAAATTCATCAGCTCACCTAGTTTTTTCAAAGTCTCTCTTTCCAACATGTTGGTAGGAACCGTAATAAGATTGTTGACTGGCTGTCCAAAAACTACTATATTATCTTTCTTCCTAATGGATCATTCAATGTTCATCAAGGCCTCTTGCTTTTAATTTCTCATGACAGTAATTTGTCTTCTTTTGATGTAATCCTTTAGTTGCTACAATATATTTCATTTCGCTCAAAGAAAAATAGCATTGAAAATTTTTATGGTACCCTGTATTTGAAATAAATATAAAATCATGGGACAAAATTTAAAAATATATATATATGAGACCAAATTGAAACAAAGATGAATGTTAGATGACCAAAGGAGCAATTTATCTAATAGTAAGAGATTGTAGATTCAATTAATGAGAAATCCACCGAATTTTGAAATAACACCAAAACATCAAAAATCGACAAATGCCAAAATGAAATCATCATCAATAAATTATAACTTATATATGCTTTAAATCTATTAAAAAAAAGGTATGGCAAACCCAAAAAAAAATTCATGAAAGTTTCATTCAAAACAAGACATAACAGGCCATATATATATAAATGCAAGTTTTTTCTCTTTCGGCTCTGTCCCTGCTTCTAGTCTTCTTACTGTTCTGGGTTCTTTTTTTTCGGGATTAGCTATTTTTTGCCAGAAAACCACCTCTCCAATCTTTAATTTTTTTACTTTTTTTAATAAATCCGATGTTATCTTTTTTTATCTATTCAAGTTGTTGTTGTGTAGTTTTGTGGTGGGATTTTATTACTCCTTTTGGTGCTTGAGATTTGAACAGTAGCTAAACTTTAGGAATTGTTAGAGTGACTTATTCGACTGTCAAGAAAATTTTTAGATAACTAAGGGGCTGTTTAGTTTTGGAAAACATTTTATGTTTTCCTTTTCCAGTTTTCTTTTCCTTTTCCTCATTTTCTAGTTTTCTATTTTTCAAATTAGAAAACAAAAAATAAAAAATCATGTTTGTTTGTTACTTTTTATTTTTCAGTTTTTCATAGTTTCGTAATATTTATTTTTTAATGAAATAAACTATAATAACTTTTTAGCTAATACATTAATTATTATTATGATTCATATGATAGTATTTACTATCAAATATATTTATTTTATAAAACAAAATTTTAATCATGTATATTCAATTAATTTTAATAAATTAACTTATTTTAAAAATTCAATATGTCCATTAAATATAGTAGAGTTTAAATAATAAATTAGATTTTATAATAATTATAAAATAACTGTAAATTTATTAAAATAGTATATTAATCAATAATATATTTATATTAATTTACAAATTAATTATTCATTCAATGATTAATCATATCTATGGTCAAGCATTTTCTAGATAAATTCATACAGAAAATTACTTTGTATCAAATATAATCTCTTGCCAATAAAAATAGATACAAAAAATTGGATTTGAAATGGAGGGTTTGAAATGGGTGTGCCAATTCAGGCGATGCCATTGCTAGAGAGTTGTTATTTTGTCTGTAACTTTACCTTAGAGGTTTGCTAGAAGAATTCATAATAACTGACCCCAAGGTTTAAGTTCCAGTGCTGCTAGTAATGGGTGGGAAAGATTATTTCCTTAAATTTCCTAAGATTGAAGACCACATAGCAAGTGGAAGAGTAAAGGATTATGTTTTTGATTTAGAGATAGAGAGCTTGCCTGACAATACCCATTTCATGCAAGACAATTCCCAGATCAAGTGAATAAACTAATGATCAGCTTCATTCAGAGGAGTGTTTGAATCTTGTGATCAAGTTAGCTCAAATAAAGTAATAAATCAATCTTCCTGTAACTTATAAGCAGAAAAATCCTGGGAATTTCTCTGTTCCATATTCAAGAATTAGACCTGCTGTTATAAAATATTTTCTTGGCATTAATGTATGATATTATTTTGCACTTTAGACGAAAGAACAATATCAATTATTTAAATCATCTGCACTACTACCATTCCTGTATCTAATTTGGGGAAAGGATTTGAAATGGGTATGGACAAGAAGGTGGAAAAAAAAGACGATGGTGAAGAGGAAGAAGAATAGGTAAGAAAAAAAAGGGGATGTGTGGGGAGAAAAAAGAATATGTAACCTATGTGATAGAAAACACGCAGAAAACAACCTTTAATTAGTTTTCCAATACTAGTTATAATTTGAAAAAATTAGAAAATAGTTTTCTAGTTTTCTAAATTAGGGAAATATCAAAACTAAACACTAAATTCCATTTTCTAATTTGTTTGGAAAATTTTTCTGGAAAATTTTTCTGGAAAACAGTATTTGTTTTTCGAAACTAAAAAGCCCCTAACTTTTTCAAATTGAATCTATATTTTTCATAAATTCTTTAATTTTCCTTCTTTGAACATTTCAGTGGTTCTTCAACCCATTTTAGTAGATGTAATGGGTTGTTGTGTGTCTAGTTTTCAATTATTGATCTTCAAGTCTAGTGTTGTTTATAGTTATGGATTTATAGAAGGTTATTGTGATTATCTATTTTTATTAAATTATGTAATGACATTTTTTTAATAAGGGCAAAGGTGCATTTTTGCCCTTTATGTTTATACTAAGGAGCATATTTGCCATTACAGAAAATTTTGAAGTATTTAAGCATAATTTTTTTTAAAAATAAAGTATTTAAGCCCCTTATTTGATAAAAATTTAACAATAGTTACCTTCTTGTATTAAATTGTAAAAATTTCAATTAGAACCTCAAGCATTTATTTCTCTTTCACTCACACTCTCTCTCCCCCTCACTTAAACCCTCTGTCCCTCACCCCAAAATAAGTTACAGCTATAAGCATATTATATATCCTACAGTTGAATCAACTTGTTTAATCCCAATAAGGCACAATCATATCCCTATCTCTTGAATAATGCTTCTTGTAATATGTTCAATTAATCCTATTATCATGCAAAATCAAGAAATTTTAATGGTCTGGAAAAAGTCACCAAATTATATATCTATTTTATATCTTCAATTAGGAGGTTATTGAAACGCTATGAAATTAAATGGTTGATATTTCAGGAAAGCCCAACCACACTTTCAAGTGATAAATTCTTTTGCAATATAAAATGATGCATGCATTGATAACCAAAGGGAACGAAAGTAGCTCCTATTATTTGTTTAGGTTTTAAGACAAGCAACTAATATGTGAATTTGCATCCTCTCTAGGATGATTTTGTTGTTTTTAATCTTGTCACATTAGTGAATGCAAATTAAAATATTGAATTTCTAATCTACAACTTAAAGGACTTAGTTATGTACTAAATATTTAAAGCAAAAGAAGCAAAAGCCACCTTAGTCTCTCTACCTCTACACCAAATTTACCATTTTCTTAACAACCACATTAATCACTCACTTGCAACCATGCTTACCTCTCTCTCCCTCGCCACTCTTGATGTCAAGGAAGGACTAGGAGTCACTACATCAGTGGTTGCTATTGACATAGTTGCTATTATATTTGTAAAGCAGCTGCGATTGTGCAATTTGCGTCCATGGGTGATAAAGGGATCACTTTGCAACCACCATTATGGTGTCAATTTGTTTTCAAATTATTTCCATTAGCACCAAAGTTCATGTATATATATATATATATATATATATCTTAGCTATTATGCCCAGGTTTGTGAATAGTCATAGGTATCCACAAAATCTCTTTATAAATTTTGTTTGATCTAGTACCTCCATATCTTTAGTGCAAAATGAAATAGAGTATGAATGAAAGAAATCCATTTATTGAAATTGTTAATGTGAGAAGGAAGTATAATGCTTTTTGTTTGTTTATGATCTAGAGACACATCCTACATCCAGGTAAACTATGCCAGAAGTTACCAAACTTTATATTAATTTTTTTTTTTAGTTCCATAACTTCAATTTTTATCTTTTTAGTTAAAAAAATATTAGTTTTAATTGCATAGAGAAGTCACACAACTAATTTAGATGATGTGGCACACTGAAGTTACCATATCATAGTCTAATCTGATAAAAATTATTATGTTACACTGTCATGTCACCTTCTTCATAAGACTTTTGACCATAATTTTATAAGGTTCAGTATAAAAAAAAGAAAAGTTGTGGTTAACAATCTTATGAAGAAGGTAGCCTGACATTATAATATGTCAATTTTTATTGAGTTGGACTGTGATGTGGTAGCTCTAGTGTGCCATGTCATGTAATTATCCAAAATTATTTTGGATGACTTCTCTATGTAATTAAAATTAATGTTTTGTAACCAAAAAAGATAGAACTTGAAGTTATAGAACTAAAATGAAATTCAGTATAAAGTTCAACCCTCCTATGTCCCATCTCTACATTAGTTTCTTTCCTTTATATTGCATGCTTGGCTTTTATGCTTGCTTTCCTCTTTTTTTTTTTTTTTTTTTCTCAATCAGTAAATCAATAGCCAAACAATTGATTGTAACATGTTGTGTACAAGAAAGCAAAAAATGAAAAGTGTGAAATGATTACCTAACTAGAGAAGCAAATAATAACTGTAGAACAAAAAAGAGAAACGACGGTGGTGGTCGGTGATGGACGATAGAGCATTGGTTTAAGTGCAATGGTAGTTACTTAATTTTACACTTATTAAAGTTTGAGTTTTAATTAAATTTCAATTTATTTCTTTTTGGTAACCTAACTTCAATTTTATTTTAGAAAGGATAATGCCAAAAAATTTTAGTCCTCTAAATTTCTCTTCAAAACCATTTTAATCCCTCATTTAATCACTCAATTTCTTTATCTTTTCAATTTAATTCAAAAATTATATTTTTTTTAAGTTTACCTTCTCGTAGACTCTGATACCACTAAAGATGATTTTATTTTTACTAGGCCAAATTAAAATAATTTCTAAATTTTTACTTGTTTCCTATGGATTTATTTCTAAATTAAAATATGGATTTATTTGAAAAAATCTTTAATTTGGGATTAAAGTAGAAAGTCTGAATTATTTAGGTGTCAAAAATTTTCTTAAGTAATTGCTTAGAAACAAAATAGAAGTTTGGTCTTTAGAGGATATAAATTAAAGTTTGGTAACCAAATTAAAATAAAGCTAAATTATTTATTTTTAAATCTTTGTATTTAAATGCTCAAAAAAATTGCTTTAATGGTAAACATACTCCTCAATATAACATTACAGATAAAAATGCACCTTTGCCCTTTAATGACATATTGTCTTTCTTCGCATTAAAAAAAAGGCAAAATGTATAGATCATTAAAAAAAAAATTTATTTTTACTCAACTGGTATAATGATGTGTTAGAATGTCTTTTTAGATAGTCTTTTCATTTAGGTTCAATGGAAGGAGGCATGAATCGTAATAATTCGGTCCAAAATCAAATGATTAGAGACTTAAGTAGGTTTAAGCCAATTAGATCAACAGAGGAAAACAGCTGCCATACACAAATTGTTATATGTGTATATTATTCATTTTTACCAAATACATAAATTTATGCTCAAAACGACATCATGTTACTTTTTGACTCAAATTTTTATGACCGATAAAGAAAAGATTTTAACTCCCCACTTTTTTTAAAGATTTTGTGGGCCAATTTTGCGGAAGGCGGTGCTTGGTTAAGTTTGTTCTTTTCTCGCTTTGTATTTTTTTTTAGGAAAAAAAATTTATTTATGTGATTTTAATTTATAATAAAACTAATTCTATAATTTTTATGCTATTTTAGTGTTTTATGTGCTATAAATTTATATTTTGATGTTATTTTTTAAATAATATCATCAAATTTCTATGATTTAATATCAAAATAATATGAATATTTAATAGTAAAATTATTTATTAAATAATATAGCATTCATCTAACTACAATGAATTCATAATAAATCAAGTTTGGATGAATTTTTAATTTTATTATAAATAAAAATAAATAAATTTATTATATTTTTAATAATAACCAATTAGGTAAACTGATTATAAATCATACGTTGCTTTTTATAGTTACATTATTTTAAAACAAAGTAATGTACTTCATTTAGAAAATTTTGTTTAAATATATGAAAAATGTGAAAAGAAACATTATTATTTTTTGTAAAACAACATCATTCTTTTAAATATAAAAATTGGTGTATTTTGTTATAAATTGATATATTGTACATTAAGTTATTGTTTTATAGAACAATAAACTTCTTTTATGAAAGCAAAATTATTTTAAAATAACAAAAAATAGTAATAGTTTATAAAAATATATTATGTTATAATGAAAAAGATACTAATTTTTACCCTTATGAAAAATAACGTGATTTCAAATTTTTTTTTTTTTTACAATTTTCATAAATATCACAATTAAACAAAACAAATATCAAGTTATAATAAATAGTAATTCTTATATTTACAAAATAAATGTTATTTCACAAAAATATAAAATAAAATTATACTTTTCTGTAAATTTGGATAGATTTTCCTAAGTAAAATAGGTTACTTTATTTTAAAACAAAATAACTGTAGAAAGCACCTAAATCATATATAAAACAAATTTACCATTAAAATTTAATATTATATTAATATTTTCTCATAAAATATTTATGATATTAGTTGATATGGTATTAAAGTGTATGAAATACAAGTGCTTAAAATGTCACAAAAAATTATAAAATTAGTTTTACAATAAATCAAATCACACAAATCAAACTTATATCTTTTTTAATTCTAGTTTTTTTTTTAAATAATTTCTTGTGTTCGAAGGCAATGTCTGGTTAAGTTTGTTCTTCTCATTTTTATTGTTTTAGGGAAAAAATAATTTTAAATTATGTGATTTTAATTTATAGAAAAACAAATTCTGCAATTCTTTATGATAATTTTATATTTTATGTGCTATACATTTTATATTTTGATATTTTTTGAATTAAACTTTCAATGATTTAATGTCAAAATAATATGAATTTTTAATGGTAAAACTATTTATTGAGTAATATATATAGCATTTAACTAACTACACTACACTAAATTCATAATAAATCAAGTTTGGAGGAATTTTTAATTTTATTATGAATGAAAAAATAAGTTTAAAATAAATTTAGATATCTTTAAAAATAACCAATTTGTAAATTGATTATAAAACATTATGTGTTTTTTACACTTACAAAAACAAAGTAATACATTTTATTTAGGAAAATTTATTTAAATTTATAAAACATGCGAAAAGATATGTTATTATTTTTGTAAAATAACATTTTTTCCAAATATAAAATTAGTTTTTTTTTTTGCTATAGTTCGATTTATTATACATCAAATCATTGATTTATAGAAAAATAAAGCACTTTTTTAATGAAATTAATTTTTATCATGTTTGCAATCATATATAAACCAAAATTATTTTAATGAATTTTAAATAAAATTGTTTTTAATTAATAAAAAATAGTGATAGTTTATGAAAATATAGCATGTTACAATTAAAAATACTAATTTTTTACATTTATGAAAAATAATAATTTTTACATTTTTCATAAATCACATAAATTTTTTAAATTAAGGCTTTTTTCTTACAAAAGTACCAATTAAAAACATTTTTAATAAGCTTTACGAAAAACATTTTCTCTTATTATAGTAGTCAATTCTATTCAAAAATTTTTTTTTTTTTACAAAATAACAATTTAACAAAAATATATCAAGTTATAATGAAAAAATATAGATTCTTATATTTACAAAAAATAGTATTATTTCACAAAAAATAAAATAAAATATTTATACTTTTCCATAAATCTAGATAAAATTTTCTAAATAAGATAGGTTACTTTGTTTAAAAAAAAATCATAGAAAGCACCTAATTAAACATAAAATAGTTTTGTCATTAAAATTTAGCATTATGTTAATATTTTTTCATAAAATATTTATGATATTAGTTGATAGTGTATTAAAGTATAAAAAATGCATGTACTTAAAATATCACAAAAAAATTTTGACATTAATTTTACAATAAATCAAAATCACATGAATCAAACTTGTAATTTTTTTCTAAAATTTATCGTTTTTTTTCTTATGTTCGAGAGAGTTCCATAAACAAAATATAATATTTTTGGAGAAGATAAGGTGTTTTTATATCATGTGTTAGAGGAACAAAATCTTTGTAAACTATATTATAAACAAATATTTATGAAAAAAATTGAATTTTAAATTTTAATGTAATATTTGAATTTTAAGAAAGTAACAAAAATTGTCTATCTAAATATTCTAAACCGTCCTTTTCAAAAAAAAAAAAAAAAATCTAAATCGTATATCTCATCTTGTTACTTAATTAAGGGCAAACTATTATGAGTTCATGACACATAGCTAAATTAGCATTATGGTCTATCCAACATTTTTTTTATAAATTTTTTTATTCAAAATGTTAATAAATAAATAAAAAAAATAATATGTTCTATCATCAATGCTAAACTAATTCTGAATTAAATTCTATTTTAAAAACATTTCAATTTGCTCCTTCAATTTTATAAATTATGTTAGTTCTATTCAAATTTATTTGAAGGGTCTAATTATATTTTTAAAAATTATTTTTGAATCCTATAAAATAAATTTGACACTTATTCAATTTTTTTCTTTTTTAAGAAAATAAACTTTAAAAAATATTTTCAAGTTTAATTTTTATCATTTTTGAAATAAATTTAAAAATTAAATTTAAAATTTGTACATAAAAATTTAACTTCTTATGTATCAATTAAAAATAATAAGAAAAAGTGATAAATTTTGAATCAATGCATTATATAGACTAATATTAATAAAATTAAAAATAATAAAGTAATTACTTGTAATTATCACTATAAATAAATAATAAAATTCTAATTTTTTGCATTTTTCAAAAAAATTAAATAATTTTTTATACTCTTAACTAATATTTTTAGCATCTCAAATTTCTTTTTTTTTTTAATCTAATACTTTTTTGGTTTGACATCTACTAGAAAAATTTCTAAATAATATGGTTGAAAGTTGGGAAGTAAATTTCAAAATAGTTAAAATATAAAAATTTTTAGTGAAAAGTTAAAAATTTATGAAAAAATTTAGAAATTAATTTTTAAATTTTTAATAAGAGCGAGAAAATTATAAATTTAAAAAAATTTCTTACATTTTTTTATAGGAAAAAGAAGATAAAAAATTTAATAATTTTCAAATTTTTTATAGGATCTAAAAGTAATTTTTAAAAATATTATTAGGTCATTCAAATAAAATTAGATAGGATTGACACAATTCATAAAATTGAAATAATTTCAAGGCATCGCGTTGAGGTTGGATTGTTTATGCCATGTCTATTCATCGGGCTTTGGCATGCTCTCTTTGTGGGTAAGATTCAATTAATAATTGGCTCAAATTTTATGATATAATTGATGATTTTCCCTAAATAAAAATCTCATAAAATTTTCCAAACATAATATTATAAACCTGTATCTTCTAGTTTTTGAAAATAATCTAAAAATCTCTATAATACTATTTTCTATCAGGAAATTAATTTTAAAAATTTATTTAATAAATAAAAATACTAAAATTTCTCACATTAAAATATACAACATCGATTATAATTTAATGTGATAAAAGAAATTTATAATAAAAAGGTATAATAGAAAAATATATTATTTGCTTTTTAAAAAACTTAATATATAAATAATTTTTTTTACTCTTTCTACAATTTTTACAAATACTTTTTCAACATTAAATTTCATCACCTGTTACCACCTATCATGATATATATATATATACTCACTCTGTTCTTAAATAATTTTCGTTTTAAGTTACCAATGCAAATTAACTATTTTTTTTTCCTATTGCTCTTTTATTTAATATAGGAGAATTAATTGAATAAATATCTACTTATTTGGAACTCTATATAAAACTAATAATTATTATAATGGTAGTATAATATTTTATACATATATTAAATACATTCCTTAATTTATGTGAAGAAATCTTAAATGACAATTATTTAGGAACAGAGGGAGTATATAAAAACTAAGTGCAAGAATTGTGCTAAGACATTAGCGTCATGTAGTGCCATGTGGCACTTTCTATGATTTGTAGGTGTTCTTCATTGTGGTTGCATTATGATGATGTTGGGTTTTTTTAATTGTCTGCATATTTAATTTATTTAAGTTACATAAGTTACACTTAGTGGAAAATGAAGGGTCTTCAAAAGCTTTGAAGGAGGAAAGGTATGAAAAGTAGTGGAGCATTGGTTGCAGCGTCATATCATCTGTACTAAGCAGTCTACTGAAAGTGTATTAAATATATGTTCCACTATCTCTTCCTACAGCCTCTCTTGAATTTCTTCATTTTTTTATTTTCTATTACAGGGTTTTCACTTTACTTCAATTTATTTTCTCTTATTCTTCCTTAAAAAGTCAATTTCATTGCAATTGCAGCCTCTCCCTCTACAGCTTCCTTTATTTTCTTCCATTTCTTCTCTTTTTTTGTTCCTTTTCTCCACTTCCCTTCAGTTTCAGTTTCATTACTCTTGTTATTCTTGAAAAGCCAATTTTAGCAATTTCAGAAATAACCTTTTATATTCCTTTGAAAACTTGGAGTTGATGCTTTAGTGCCTAGAATTTTGGATTATATGGAACTCAATTAAAACTTGCTTTTCTTTACAAGGGGTGATCCTGTGATACCATTAGTACCTTCTGATGTTGCCCTTGAGAAAGTTTTGGAGAAGTATAGCATGAAATTCATAATTTTTCACAAAAATTTTGTGAGTATTTTATTTTTTTCATTGTTTTCAATTGAATAGTTATTTAGGTGCATCATTTTGTTTTTAAAACATTTAATTTATTGACAATTGTTGTGCAACTAAATATTACATTTGTCCTTTTGTTTATCAATGGCTAATCTAATGTCTTTGTTGCTTCGTAGTAATTGAAAATTAATATTGTCCTCTATTAGCTGAAATCCTATAATTACTCTTTTTGGTCTTGTAATTTTCACACTGCATTATTTTATATTGCAATGCTGAGCAAAAATATGATGTATGGTGAATGTGGTTTTATGACCTTTTTGCTTTTCAAGATTTCAGTGACCTATTAATTTTTATTGATAACAGAATTTGTAGACCAACATTTTAATTAACTCGACTGACTAAATTTATTTTTTTTTCATTATTTAAAAAAAATAAATTTTAAGATTTTGTTTAATCTAAATAATAATTGCAATGCCATGACCGATCTACTATTATTGTTTAATAAAAGATAAAACATTTTAATCATTTGTCAATTTCTTCATACTAAAAGAAAAGAAGTAACTTAATAGAAATTTTAATTTTTTTTATAAGTTGAAACACAATATATAATTTTTTTTTCAAATGTATTGCAACACAATATATAAATTTTTTTAATTGTATCTTTTAATTTTTTTAGAAATCAAAATATTTTTACATAATACTTTTTATTTATATCTTTATATTACCCATGCATTGCGTTGACTTACATCTAGTATATAATGAAAACGATATGCTCACCAATCCTCCAATCCTATGTTACAGCTTAAAATCACTTTTAGAGGGTTTTTTTTTTTTACTTTGTAATTTTAAATTTGCCCCTCGTTCTAGAGTTGGTACAAAATATTTACTGTAACAATGTCCATGATATAAGTAAGACTTGAAATTTATTTATTTTATTTGAATTGATTATATGGAATTGAAGTTGATTGCAGTAATAAGTACTTAATTAATAATATAAAAGTGACCTACAGGATTAAAATTTTCATTAATTAAGAATGAAATTAGTTAGATTATAAGTGAGTAATTATTTACATGATACTAAAACTGATTGTAATAATAACTGACTAATTAATTATAAATTGAGATAATATAAAAGTAGTTTGTAAAATTGAATAAGTTTTTAATTAAAAATTAACTAGTTAGTAAGTGACCAATTAATTATATGAGATTAAAAAGAAGAGCAATGCTATCTGGATAGAATCTATGTAATTTTTTTGGATAGAAAATGTCAATGCCAAAAAAGGACTAATATGGCCCTTATTTTGCAAAAGAGGGAGAATTAGGCAGTAAAACAATGTTGAAGAGAAAAATCATAATTAATCAACTAAACCTAACGTCATTTACCTTGAAAATTTTGGAATATTAAACATGATTTATTACATTCTCCAACTTCCATTTGTGTCAGGTTGCATGTATTAGGTTTAATAACTTAAACTCCAAAGTATTCCTCATGTCTCACTTCATTAAATGAAAAATTGATAGTCTTAACAAAGTAGAGTTTTTTAATTTCTAACTTACAATGGTGAAGTTAATATATAATCTTGTGAAGCTAAGTGTCTACAAGTCAAACTTGTTATGGAGTTTCAATTTTCAAAAGCACTAGTTCCTCTATGTGATCAATATCAAATCTCTGATATCTTCATCAATAGGATAAGAAATTTCAAAAAATAATATGATAACAACACGATAATTGCTTCAATAGTTATTTGTCGTTACTGAATTTGAAGATTCACTAAATACAACTAGTGCAGGAGAAAGAGAGGTTGAAGGTTCTGACATAGATATGGTTGGTGTTAAAGAAAGTTCAACTGATGATGATGTTCAACTTTGAACTGATGATGTTCAACCTTCATTTGATGATGTTACTAATGAAATATGTCCTCAAGTAGGAATGTCTTTTACAAGTTTGGATAAACTTTTTCAATCATAATAAGATCATACTATGATAAAAGGATTCTTGGTGACATAAGAGCAATGATAGTGCTAGAAAGTATTAGACAATCAATTGTGATATAGGTAAAAAATCGGATGCAAAAAGGAATACCAAGAGGGCAAGCTACCCTGCACGTTTAAATACAGTGAGGCGAGATGGGGTTTGGGTTGTTAGTTTAATAAAAAAAAATTAACAAAACCATGAGTTGATTCCTGACATGAGTAGATTAACGCATGCTCATAGAAAATTAAGTCTCAACATGAAAAGAATGCTTGTAGCAGATGATATTGCAGGAATTAGGCCAAGAAAAATTGTTAGATTTTTTACAAGTACAATGCGGTGGCCTATAGAATTTAGGGTGCAATTCAAAGGATTGTAGGAATTTCATTAACAGTTAAAGGAGGCTGAGGCTATGTATGGGTGACACCAAGTTGAATTGGCAGTTATTTGACAAGATAGAACAACAAGAGAGATAATTTTTTATTCATTCGATATGGATGATGAAGGCAGACTAAGAAAAATCTTGTGGATTCATCCTTGTAATAAAGTTGCATATGAGGAATTTTATCATGTTATAACATTTGGCACTACATATCTTGTTAACCAGCACAAGATGCCATTTACTACTGTGGTCGGGTGAACCGCCATGGGCAATTGATCATGTTAGGTTATGGTTTAGTTTTCCATGAAGATACTGAATCATTCAAATGGCTTTTCTCAATATGGCTACTTGCCATTGGCAACATACATCTAATCACCGTAATTACTGATTAATGTAAGAGCATAAAGTGGGTTGTTAGGGAACAAATGCCAAACACTGTGCATTGTTATTATCTATGGCATATAATGTACAAGGCACCTAAAAAATTAAAGCATGTTAAGGAATTTAATAAAGCTATCTATGAATTTAAAGGTATAACATACGACAACCTCATTATTGATATGTTTGAGCAAAACCAGAGTAGATTCTTAGCAAACTATAGACTGAAGAGGAATGACTGGCTTGTTTTGGGCTGATTTTCCTAAAGCACTTATTTTGGGCTGGAATGGTCTCAACTTAGAGGAGTGAAAGTATGCATTCATATTTCGATGGATATATTCACTCCATGAGTACACTCAAGTAGTTTGTTAAGCAAAATGAGATTGCTTTAAGCGAAAAGATTGAGAAAGAGCTCTAAGCTGATTATGACTCCAAACAAAATAATATATTATGCATTTCAACTTTTATGTGGGAGAAGGTACTCTAGAGGGCTTTCACTAATGCAATGTTTATAGGGTGCAAGAGCAAATAAAGAGAATGTGATACTGTCATAATCTACAGCCAGAGCTAGACTAATCACAGCCACCTCAAATTGGCATTAAAACGTACATCATTCTTGAACGATCAATACTAAACGGCTATTATAAAAAAGAATTCAAGTACACAATTTAGTATGTGGAACAAGGAAATTACTTAGAATGCGGTTACAAGAAGTTTCAATCTATTGGTATCCTGTGCTTCCACATTTTTAAAGTAATGTCCCTTAAAGAAAATCGTGTGATAAACAAAAGGTATGTGCCCAAGAGGTGGAGAAAGGATGTAAACTATTACTATTTCATCATGTTCTTTGCTGGAGGTTATCCAAACATGATAGATAGGGCTAATTGCATAAGAGGTTACCAAAGTTTACACTCAATTTCATTTTGATTCCAAACTTTAATTCGTATCTTTTTATTACAAAACATTGATTTTAATTTTAATTACATAGAGAAGTCCCTTAAAATAATTCTAGCTAATTTAGATGATATGGCACACGAGAGTTACCATATCACAGTCCAACTCAATAAAATTATCATGTCATACTACCATACCACCTTCGTCATTAGATTGTTGACCATAATTTTACTTTATTTATTATTTTTTTTTACACTCAACCTTATAAAATTATAATGAATAGTCTCATAAAAAAGGTGATGTGGTTATGTGACATGATCATTTTTATTGAATTGGACTACAATATGACAAATTCAGTGTGCCACATCATCTAAATTAGCCAGAATTAGTTTGGGTGACTTATTTGTGTAATTAAAATCAATGTTTTATAACCAAAAAGATACAAATTAAAGTTATGGAACTTAAATAAAATTTTTTGTAAATTTTAGTAACATTTGATACACTTTACCATGATAAATGAGTATAAGAAATTCATGGAATTACATATTTCATCCAACGAATGTGTCAATTTGGCTATGGACGATACAACAAAAAAAGGAGTTTCTAAAGCAACACTTGGAATCAATTATGAATGAATTCCTGAATTAGACTGGACTTACAAATGAGGACTTTGAAATTGTAGGTGATGTTAGTGACCATGAAGATGTAACTACACCACCACTTATTGATCATGTTATTATAAACCCTTGTGAGAGGCCACATATGAATCACTTAAGATCAAGACGTGAAGGAAATGACATTGGTCGAAACAATTGTGGAGGTGGTTATAGAGAAAGAGGAGGAGGTGGTAGTGGAGGAGGAGGAAGAGGAGGAGAAAGAGGAGGTGGTGGTCGAGGTGTTGGGTCTTATGTTTAGAAAAATGTACCAATTTAAATTAGTTAATCTAGCTGAACACCTCTAAATACTAGTGGAGCATAAATGTGTAGTAATGTTTATGCACAACAACTTCATATGTATAAACAAAAACTTTATAATTATATGCATTAAGATTGTTATTATTATGTTGTTATCTTGTAGAAGCAGACTATGTCTAAGATAAGAAATGCACATGTTAGTAATGTAAATTTGTAATTGAAATTTATGGAATAAAATTTCACATGCATCCATTAACATGTCATCAAGCTCAAAGGCACATAGTATAACCCTCTACCCAACAATTTTTATATCCCATGCTATATCGAAGTCGTTGTTATTTTTTTTTTATATCTTCCCACCCAAAAAACATGCATTATCAACACAAAATGTAAATCAATTAAGATAGAATCAAAACATGAACAACGAAAGATTTATGGGAAGTTCCAAGAATCTCAATTAGCAATATAATAAGGTTTAACTTTTTTCTTATCCTATGTACAAAAGCTTGTATTATAACTAACCAACCTTACAGTTGTTTCTTCAATTTTAATATTGAGCATCTTTGCATTTAATTAAACAATATATTCCTTTAACTGGGAAATTTCTTCTTTTAGTTGGACATTTTTAATTTTGAGTCGATCGACTGCTTTCATAGGACTTAGAATTTGATTATACATATCCCACTCATCCGTCTATGGTCAATTGCACAAGAGGTTACCAAACATTACACTAAATTTCATTTTGGTTTCATAACTTTAATTTTGTCTTCTTAGTTACAAACATTGATTTTAATTACACAGAAATGTCATTCTAAATAATTCCAACTAATTTAGATGATTACTATATCACGGTCCAACTCAACAAAAATTGCCATGTCATACTACCGTGCCACCTTCTTCATAAAATTATAATCCATAATTTGACTTTACTTTTTAACTTTTTTACACTCAACCTTATAAAATTATGGTCAACAGTCTTATGAAGAAGGTAACATAGTATTGTGATATGATAATTTTTATTGAGTTGGACTATAATGTGTTAATTTTGGTGTACTGTGTTATCTAAGTTAGTCAAAATTATTTTGACTTTTCTATGTAATTAAAATCAATCTTTTATAACTAAAAAGATACAAATTGAAGTTATGGAACAGAAATGAAATTTAATATAAAGTTTGGTAACCTCTGGTACAATTTACCCCATCCATCTCCCATTCATAGGTGAATCCCCCTATTGATGTGGCAATGAGAAATTACACTTCATACCCTGTACCAATCAAGCATAATGTTAAATTATGATTGATATGTATTATATCGATAAATTTTTTAATGCTGCATGTGAAATATATTAGGAGAAACATACATCAACTTAAGGGCAGCACATGTATATTCTATCATTCCCATCATTATTCTGCGATAATTGTATAACACACATTTTACCATATAGATAGACTAACAGTTCATGTAAATCACAATTATCCATTTCAATTAGATATTTCCTAAATCGATAATAATGAAGCCAAAGTTAAAAAATGAAAACAGTGCTCAAAGGTAGTGATGATGAAGATATATTCGAGGAGATAAAATTGAAATAAACTGTCATAAATTGAAAATTTATTTAGTGGAAATGGGGGAAGAGCCATAAACCCTAACTACATATGTGTGGAAGATAGCTGGTTGGTTATTGTATAAAATAACAATAATAATAATAAAAAGAAAACCCCTAAATGACATGTAAATAAATGAATGAACAAGTAGCTAAATGGCGTATTATCAATATGAAATGAAATAGTTTGGCGTTAGACTTACTGTGAAATAAATAACAATATAATTGTGTATTATGATATAAAATTTTCAATTAACATGTAATATTGTTCGATCAATTTTATAGCACAAATGAGTTAAGAATAATAATAATCATTGTTAAACATGTATTATTGTTCTAGTTACATGATAAACAGGTCAAAATGAAGATTAAAGTAATTATTGATGTTGATTCAAAATAATATAGAAAACTAATAGTAATCCATATTGAATGGAACGGTGATTGAGTTTATGCATTATCCTCATTCTTCTTCTCCAATACAACTATTCGTAATCATCATTTTCATTGTTTGCTTTATAACCTTTGTCATACTCTTCTTCCTCTCTCGCCAGGTTCATCATATCCTCCATATTATTCGTATGGAACAAAAGCATCATAAGGAATCATCCATTTCAAATAACCAATAAAAAAAAAAGAATATCTATAATTCATGTCTCCTCATTCTTTTTCTAATATTTTTTTCAATTTTGATTAATTAATGACTACACACACATATAGGGTAAATTCTACAGATAGTACCAAAACTTTGCACTCGATTACAAAATGGTACTATTACTTCAATTTGTATCTTTTTAGTACTAAAATATCGATTTTAGTTGCACTAGGAAGTCCCAAACACACAATCATGCCAAATTTGATGCCGTGGTAACCGGAGATTCAATGCCCAACATCATTGCCTAATCAGAACCATAGCAGCTCACTGGAAAATCATAATTTACAGATCGTAAACAGGCTACTGCAAGCTGCTATCCTATTGCTGGAGATCGCTGCTCAAGCCGCCAATGATCAACAGTCCATCATCATCGCCCCAAGCTAGGCCACTGCTATCCCGTCATGATCTACTAGTGCTCTTTCCTGATGTCACGTCATCAAATTTGTCCTGATTGTGTGTTTGGGACATCTTGGTGCAACTAAAATTGATGTTTTGGTATCGAAAATATACAAATTGAAGTAATGGTAACATTTTGTAATCGAATGCAAAGTTTTGGTACTATCCAGAGAATTTGCCCCACACACATATATATGAAGACAAAGAAATGGTGATATTTTTTCTCTCCTAAATCCCTTTTTTTAAGTCATTTCTTTCCATTGTGGTATTTTAGTCTATAATACCATTTTTTTATAAAAAATGTTCTTCTTTATTAAATTATTTATTTTCCATATTTGCTATTCATTCAATATTAAATTATATAACTAATTGAAAAATAAGTTACCGTGTTTTTATTTATTACATCATCTTTTTGACTCTATCATTGGTTGCAAAATAAATTCCATAAGTTACATAGCATGATTAATAAAAAGTTACAAAATGTTGTTTTATTAAATAGTAAGCTATATAATTAAATAATTAACAAAATTTAAAGTCCTAAGCCATAAAAACCAAAGTATAATATAATTTTTCTCACTCCTATGCGGTAATCTAATTATATGTGGTACTCAAAATTTTTATATATTTTTGTGTTACTAGATTTATACTCTATATGTAACACTCTCCCCTCTAGTACCTCACCGAAATACACCATCCAATGGTGACATCGTCTAGGAGGAGTATTACCTAAAGTCCAAACCAAACAAGTTCCATGATAATCTATTACCATAATATCATTTGAATTGAGGATGGCATAAATGTTTAATATAATATCTAACCCCAAATAGTATTAAGGATGGCAGGCAGATAAGATTTCATAACTTAACATCAAATATATATATATATAACAAGGTGTCATGTCACCAGTATAATAACATCCACACTATAAAGTACAATAGTATGGGTTACACATGAATATAAATAGAATAATATATAGGATAAGCTCAAATAACCCTCTCTTTAGGACCTCCATCAATATAAGCAAGATGTACATTATCCTCTAGCACATCACTAGCCTAAGCAAAAGTCAACCCCTCTTGAAACTAAACAAAAAGTATGTCAATCAAAGTCCAAGGGGGAATAATCCTAGCCATGTCCCAAAAAAGGCAAAAAGAGGGACCCATTATTATAAATTCAAATCCAGGTCCAGGTGACCTAAAATCCGGTGTTAGTCTTATAGGAGACCCGTATAATGATGCACAAGGAGTTCATATACTCCTCTATAAAAGTTGAAATATGCATTGAGGAACCTATAGGCTCCATTGCAACTCTGAGTGCAAACTCTACATCTGTATCATGACAGATGACATATTTCATTTGGGTCTCCATCTTAGTAACCTCGTATGTCATGGATGTCTACTGTATCGCTATATGATGTCAATAATAAGGGATAAAGATGATTTTACTATTTGAATTTTTTAAAATTTGACAATTCAGTGTTTTTATTTTTTAATAACAATTTAGTGTGAAAACCTATAAAAAATAACAAGAAGGTGTATACAATAGGTCAGCAACAAGTTGCGCTTCAAAAATATACTATTTCTGAACTAAAAGACTTTATTACCCCTAAACTCAAAAAAGCATAATAATAATAATAATAATAATAATAATATATTATTATTATTTAAATAAAATTATTTTTATTTTTATTTATTCATAGTTTGACTTATAATTATTTTTATCTTATAAAAATTAAAAATATTTAAAAGTACAACTTCAATATTATTGTTTGCAAATTTTTTAATTAATGAAAATGTATTTTCTTTCCATTTAGTTTACAATTTTTAATAAATTTAATGAAATTAAAATTTTAGCATTATAAAATTACTGGTTTAAATATATTTACCTTGATAAAGACAAAAAAAGAAAAGAAAAAACTCTTCAAGTCCTATCAAAGAAGAAGCTAATTATTTTGATAAATGTATATTTTATCAATTTATCATGATTTACACGAGGAGAAAATGTATTATTGTTTTATGGTAGAAAAAGTAAATTTAAATCATTGTCATAGATAATTTGGTCATTTTCTGTATATAACCTACTGTAAACACTTCATTGTTATTTTTTTACAGGTTGCAACACTTAATTGTTATAAAAAATAGTTTAAACATTAAATTGTTAAAATTTAAAAAGTCCAGACACTGAAAATGTCTTTATCCCATATAATAGCTATGCTACTATAGCACATATTATGGAAATATAAAGAAAATAGAGTGAGTAATTTCCTAAAGAAATCACCCAGTAAGTATAACAAAATCAAGAATAACTCATGTAGCAAGGAGCACTAGAAGAAATATTCATAAATAGAGAACAAAAAAAATATCAAAATAAAAGAGTGCTCAGCAAATAATCAAATAGGTATAAAGGTTTAACATAATATAAATTATTTTAACATTACTATCCTATACATAATGTATTTATATTCAAGTATTGTGTTCTCATGTACAATTCCTTTCATTGGAATATTGATTCAATTTTTGCTTTCAACAACTCTTTTCAATATTTTTCTCAATCACATTTGTTTATGATTCATTGTGAAATTTAAGCATTTAAACTTATCATCTCGTATTTCAAATCATGGTTTTCCCAAAGTTTCTCATATTATATAGTTGTAATTGTATTTCATAAAATATAAAAGCATACTAACTCTTGTCCAGGGGTTCTTGAACTTATGAATCAATAATTATCAACTACACATGTAATATTAACAATCTTACTATGTTTTACAAGTGACATGACGGTACAGTTATCATTAGCTCTTTCTCAAAGCATAATAGTCTACAACTCTTTCTCAAAGCATGGTAGTTTATAAAATTAGTATGCATACTTGTCAACCACATAAATTCACTCGAAAAGCATAATGAATTTACACATTCTCCTAAAGACAGTTATCAAATCAAGTTGGTCAACACTAGCTCAACTAAACTCACATTCCTCTTACTTAAACACATACACTCTTATATAAGTATCATATTATTATTACATTGCATTATTGAATAATTTCTCATTTAGTTTCAAGGAATGTTTTGTAACTATAGTCTCTTTGATGGAGACTTAAAAGTTTTCCAAAATCTTTGATTTTTATAATTTTCTTTGTATTCTCAGCATATACATAAGTTTTAATTGAATTTATATTCTTCTAGAAGTGAATTAAGAAATTTGTTATAGCACTCTAATGTCCATATTCGCAATTTATTAACATATATGTTTTGTTTAGCTATGTCTCACTTACAAACTATAATTCATTGTTATATTCTTAAATGTGCATTTTAGATTAAGTTCAATCAGTTTGGTTGTTAATAATTTTAATTTGCACTCAATTTCAGGTCATTATGGTATCAGTTCATCCCTAAAGCATCATCTCTTCATGATCATATGATTATTTTACCGTTCAAGCATCCATCTCAACATTGAGGCATCGTCTTAATGGGAAGAGGTGTCACCTCAATGCACTGACAACAAGTAGAAAGTGCAAAAACTATGTTTTTTATCACATTTTTACATAAAATTTTCACCAAATTTTAACACCAAACTTACACAATTATTTGCACATTTCATAAGCTCAATTCCTTAGAGATATAACATGTATTATAGGTTCAATTTTCAACATTTAACATAAAAATTATACATAATTTAAGTGAATACTTTTGTTTGCTCAGGAATTTGAAAACTCAAAGGTATGTAATAAGATTTAATGCAAATTCATTATCATATATGAACCTAAATAAAAGCAAAATAGAAGCTCAAATTTCCTTTTTATGAATATATTCAAGAATTAGATAAAAAAAAATCAAGAACTTAAGGATGTTCATCAATAGTTTTCTAAAATTGGAAATAAGGAAAGACTATAAACTCATATATTCTTAGCAAATTTAGCTTCCAAACTTCCCTTGACCACTCTATTCACCTCCTAACTGATTTCCTAGGCAATAAACCTATGAACTAGTAAAACTCCATGAATGCATGTCAAAGATTAAGTAGATTTTTTTATAGAATTCATGACATGTAGATGAAGTCTCACCTACATTGCTCCCTTCCAAGACCCAAACCGACTTCTTTATCTCCTCTAACCTCTTCTTTTCTTGTTCTTGTTCTTGAGAGCAAATCTTTTGTTCTCTTTCCTCTCTTCCTGTATTTTTAATTTAACTTCTTCTTCTTCTTTTTTTAATTACTAATATGTGTCTTTTTGCATGTATAACACTTGACACCTCATCAACATTTTTCAAAATGCTCCCCAACTTCTTTCTTTTCATTCAATTAAATCCTTCCTTGATTTTATTAAATTTCAATCTAGCTCATTTTTGTTTCTTATTTTAACTAGTTTAGGATCTAATTAATACTTTTTTATTAATATTAATTGTTTCAATTAGGGGTTTTGAGGACATGGCTATGACAATTTTTTCCCTCTAAAAAGAATTTCATCCTCGAAATTCAAGTGAAGCTTATAACCTCATGTCATAATCTAAAATAGCAGGTTTGGATATTGTTGCCTTATGTCCTCTCTGTTGGGTTTCCTTGATTCATACATGTAGCAGAAAATAAAAATTTTAATAAAGAAACCCTCACAGAATCCATGTAACTCGAGTAAATCAATTAAGGGAGATATTCCAAAACTCACCAAGATGATTTCTAGGCAAGAATGTTGGAAGGAAGAGAGGGGGTTCACACCGATGACACCCAACCTCGAGCTATATGTATCTCTTTATCAGATTGAGGCCCCACTAAAAGATCATGCCCTCTACAGTATCCACATGAACTAGGTCAGCAAAACGAAATAGGTCTGCTAGAACCTTTATTGTCTTACAACACCTTTTTCTCTCTATGTGTTTTTCTTTTCGCAAAAGAAGTGGAGGAAGAAGGAGGAGAAAAGAGTGGCTTAACCTAAACCTAAAGAATGAGAAGTGTTTATAACCATTGTCTCTAAGGTTTTATACACCTCCACTTACCAAAACAGTTTTGGTAAGATTAGACTTCCTTTTCTACTTTGATTCTAATTCCAAATTATAATCCTTTCCTATTTATTTAGATAACTCTTACCTTAAATAAATTAGGAAATAAATAAACACTAAAATAAATATATACATACATATATTTATTTATTTACTCATTTATTTAATCCTTCATAGAGATAATTATTGGGCTAATTAACCCAATACTACTTTAGGCCTATTCTAAGTTTGTGACCCTGTAGGTTTATAAAACATTTGCAGTGGGTCTAAAATTTCCATTTTAGCCCACAAGTCATAATTGGTCTCTAGCAAGACATTATGACTACCCAAGTTATATGCAGGCCGATAATCTGACATAACCTAATGCACAGTGTGTACTATAGTCTTTTTGTCACATGATATCTTGATTGAACTTAAGTCATGGATTATGTCATCCTTATATTGTTCGATCATATTATTTTTCGATCCCAAGTAGACTCATATTGATAACTATTTATCATTCTAGCATGGCCATGCAGTTCTCTTTAGTCTAACTCATTGAGGGGCCCATCATATATCTTCTCAAAGTAACAGAGGGACAAATTCCATTTTAACCACTAACATTCCTCACATAACTCATTATACATCCAATCACAACATATTTTACCATTCGGTTAAAGATGGCATAGGGATGTGTTAAAATACAGAACTTATCATATAGGAAACAATGGTAATCTCAATTAAGAGGACTCAAATAATATTATTGTGATGAGAATCACCTATGACAATAATCCATGTGGTATTCTCATAGTGGGTTGATCCAATACATTATTTCTCTAAATATGTACCTATGAGTTTGACTTAATATCTCATATACATGATTAGTAAAACTTAATCATCAGTCAACCTCATACTAGTCTTTATTCATTATTGTTCCCACAATAATAATCGACTTGGGATATTTAGATTAGAATTCAAGTATTACCTAAGAATTTTACTATCAAGTCACATACTTGATGATCTTAGTAGAATTAGTTAATCAAAGATAATACTAGAATTAGCCAGTAATAATAAAAATGCCTCATTATTATTAAAATAGAAATATGACAAAGTCAAAATATGGCCATTACTTAATTGGCCTAGGGCATATCACTAACATTCTCCCATTTGCACTAGGCCCAATCAATATTGTATCTCGTACCCATTAACCTAGTATGACTCTCATGCTTAGCATTTGGAGGAGGCTTAGTTAGTAGATCAGTAACATTGTCATCCATTGGTACTCTGCACATTTTTACGTCTCCTCTCTTAATGATTTCTCTAATGAGATGATATCGCTTGAGTATGTGTTTGGATTACTTATGTGATCTAAGTTCCTTAGCCTATGCCATGGCTCCATTATCATCACAATATAAGCCCACTGGATCTAATATACTGGTATAACTCCCAATCTAGTTATGAACTTCTTGATCCAAACAACTTCCTTGGCTATATCAAAGACAGCTATGTACTCAGCTTCTGTTGTAGAATCAGCAATGGTGCCTTGCTTTGAACTTCTCCAGCTCACTGTACCTCCATTTGAACAAAACACATAACCTGACTGAGATCGAATGTCATCCTAATCAGATTGAAAGCTAGCATCTGTGTAACCATTTACAACCAGCTCATCTTCCTGTCCACCATACAGTAAAAATGCATCCTTAGTCCTTCTCAAGTACTTAAGGATATTCTTAAATGCTATCCAGTGACTTTCACCAGGGTCTGACTAGTATTTGCTCGTTATGCTTAAGGCATATGAGACATTTGGTTGAGTGCATAATATGGCATACATGATGGATCCAATAGCAGAAGCATATGGAATATTACTCATACGGTCTCACTCATCTTGTGTCTTAAGACACTGAGTCTTGCTATTACTAATGCCATAGGACATTGGCAAGAACCCTCTCTTCGAATTTTGCATACTGAACCTATTCATTACCTTGTCAATGTAAGTGCTCTGACTTAGTCTAATAAGCCTCTTAGATCTATCTCTATAGATCTTGATGCCTAAAATATAGGTGGCTTCACCTTATTCTTTCATTGAGAAACAATTCTCTATCCATGATTTAACATTTTATAAAGTAGGAATATCATTTCCAATGAGTAATATGTCATCAACATATAGCACTAGAAACACTATTGCACTCCCACTAACCTTCTTATAAATATAAGGTTCATCTTCATTTTTGATGAATCCAAACTCTTTGATTGCTTCATCAAAATGAAGATTCCAACTCTAAGAAGCTTACTTCAATCTATAAATGGATCTTTGAAGCTTACAAACCTTTCCAGAATTCTTATGATTGCAAAACCCTCAGGTTGTGTCATGTACACATCCTCAATTAGATTTCCATTAAGAAATGTTGTTTTGACATCCATTTGCCATATCTAATAATCATAGTATGTAGCTATGGCAAGTAGAATTTGAATGGACTTAAGCATGGCAACTGGTGAAAAAGTTTCATCATAGTCTATACCATGTGTTTGCTTGAAACCCTTTGCAACTAGCCTTGCTTTAAAGGTATGCACATTGCCATCCATGTCAGTTTTCTTTTCAAAAATCCATTTGCACCCAATAGTTCTTAAACCTTCAGGTGGATCAATCAAAGTCCATACTTGATTATCATACATGGATTGCATTTCAGATTTCATGGCTTCCAACCATTTCTTAGAGTCTGGATTGTCCATGGCCTCTTAGTAGGTTGTGGGTTCACTTTGATCCACAATCATCATATCATTATTATCTGTTATAAGAAATCCATATCTCTCAGGATGATGACATGTCCTACCAGACCTTCTAGGACCTTGTGTTACTTGTGTAGATTCAATATTTATTCATTGATCTAATGTTCCATATGTGGTACAATGTTATTGTGTAGTTCTTGAATCTCTTCAAGTTGTACCTTACTCCCACTAGTTCCTTTGAAAATATGTTCTCTTTCCAAAAAGACACCATCCTGAGCAACAAACACTTTATTCTTAGAAGCATTATAACAATAATATCCTTTAGTCTCTTTAGGATAACCCACAAAAAGGCATTTATTTGATTTGGGTGCTAATTTATCTGAAATTTGATGCTTCACATAAGCCTCGCATCCCTAGTTCTTAAGAAAAGATAAACTGGAGTTTTCCCATTCCATATCTCATATGGTTTCTTTTCAACTGCCTTTGATTGAACTCTATTCAAAAGGAATGCAACAGTTTCTTGAGCATAACCCAAAAGGAGATTGGAAGATTTGACTGACTCATAATAGGTCGAACCATATCTAATAAAGTTCAATTTCTCCATTCAGAGACACCATTCCATTGTGGTGTTCCTGGTGGAGTCAATTGTGAAACTATTCCACAATCTCTAAAATGATCAATAAATTATTGGCTTAAATATTTGCCACCTCAATCAGATCTAAGTGCTTTAATATTCTTACTTAGTTGATTTTGTACTTCATTTTTGAAAATTGTGAACATTTCAAAAGATTCAGATTTATGCTTCATTAGATAGACATAGCCATATCTACTGAAATAATTTATGAAAGTAATGAAGTACTAATAACCTCCTCTAACAATGGAACTTAGTGGACCATACACATATGAATGTATAAGGTCCAATAAGTCATTAGCCCTCTCACTGTGTCTAGTAAAGGGTGTTTTAGCCATTTTTCCCAACAAACAATATTCACAAGTTTCATGTAATTCAAAATCAAATGAATTCAAAAGTCCATGTTGGTGGAGCTTTGATATGTGTTTCTCATTTATGTGGCCTAAACAACAATGCCAAAGATAGGTTGTGTTTAAATAATTGGATTTAAACTTTTTTGTATTAATGTTATAGATGGACCTTTCATTAGTGTCGTCAATGTCCAAAATATAAAGACCATGATTTTGTGGAGTATATCCATAGAAAACATTATCTTTATAATGGAGCATTTATTATTCCTAATAATTAACTCAAAACCATTCTTGTCCAAACAAGAAATAGAAATGATATTCATGCTCATAACATGTACATAATAACAGTTTTCCAAACTCAAAACAAGTCCACTAGGAAAAGTTAAGTCATAAGTTCTTACAACTAAAGCATAAACTCTTGCTTTATTTCTAACTCGTAGGTCCACTACGCCTTGAGCCAAGATTCTACTCCTTTTTAGACCTTGCACATTAGTACAAATATGAGATCCATAACCAGTATCTAATACCTAGGAATTAGAAGTAGATAAATTGACTTCTATAACATGAATACCTGAAGAGGTAGTTGCACTACCAATATTCTTCTTCAGGTCATCCATATAGAGCTTGCAATTTCTTTTCCAATGACCCGGCTCATTGCAAAAATAACATGTTCCCTCCATACGTGGTTTTTCTTGGGGTGTAGGTTTAGGCTTGGGCTTAGGCTTTTG
>CATIWM010644406.1:0-17225 GCA_949671775.1 Mallotus repandus
ATTTAAAAATATGGATAACAAACAAAAAGAAATAAAAGAAATAAAAAAAAAGAGAGAAAATAAAAAATAATGAATGAGTAAAAAGAATACAAATGAGGGTAAAAATGAAAAAAATTAAGATAAAGAGGTACTATTGAAATAAAACGAGTACTCATGTAATTAATAAAAAAATAAAATATTTTACTCAAAATTGAAATTCAAAAATTATATACTTGTGTATTTTTTTTTTTCTAAGCAATGAGTCCATGAATGGCGTTTAAAATAATTAAAAAAAAAAAAACTACTCCATCGCAATTATATTTGACTAAGTGATTCATCCAAATGGGCTTTGATCTAGATCAAATAGACTTGACTTCTTTTTTTAAAAAAAATTACAAAATTAAACTACTGTTGTGGCTGATTTATATTAAAAAGTTCTACTTTTCTTGTTATTTATGCACATGCCCTTTTCCATTTTCATCCTTGCTTTTTGTTTTAATATTTTCTCTGTTTACCCCTTTTCCATTAAAATTACGGTAAGAACATCTCAAATGCACTATTTATTTTATCTAAACTCTTTATTATAAAGGGTGATTGTAAAAAATAGGACTTCAACCCACTCTTTATCTCTAAATTATAGATTAGAGAGTAAATTTGACTCTCTACATATAGAAAACCAAAATTCATTCTCTATTTCACTCTTTATACAAAGGTTAATTAATGCATCTCTATTTTTTATATATATCCTTATTTTCTATTGACTTTTTTTATTACCTAAATTTTTTTCCTTTTTCTTTCCACAATATTCAAAAATTAAAGTTAAATGCTTTTAGGATAAAATAAAATGAAGAGTGAAATATAAAGAGTGCATTGGACTTAAATAAAAATTTTTATTTTTTATATTAAAAAATTTCTTAAGATATTCTTTATTATCTAAAATATATTCTTTATTTTAAAGAGTATCATTAGAGATACTCTGAGGCTTCACATTCTCTTCATCCTCTTCCTCTTCCCTTCAATATCTTTTCCTTAACCCATTAGCCAAAAACTCACTGCAATTCATCTTCATCATTCTCTTTTTCTTCTCTACAATTATTTTATCATATCATTTATATATATAGACCTTTATTTTCCCATTTCTAGAGATTTTGTTCTTTTTCCATTTTAGAATAATTAGTGATAGATTTTTCCACGTTGATAAAGAGAAGAGAAATGAAAAAGTTTATAATAATTTATCCACCAAATAAATTAATTTTTGGTTGGAGAGAAATTTTGGACTACAAAATATAAGTCAAATATGGACACTTAGATTCAAATTAATTGATATGTATATATATATATATATCAATTATTTTTATTAATTGAATAAAATTATTTTTAATTTATTACTCAAAGTCAACTATTTCTTTGATAATTTTTCTAATAATATATACTTACTCAAATTATCATATATATTTTTTTTATGTTTTGAAGTGTATAAGAAAAAAAATTTACTTATTGTGTACTATTTTTTAATATATGAATAGCATTTTTGTTTATTTATTTATCTTAATTTATTGAATACAATTATTTTTTATTTATTAATTGAATACACGCCCAAGACAAACTATTTTTTTGACAATATTTTGATAATATATACTTACTCAAATTATTTTTTTTTATGTTTTTGAAGAGTATAAGAAATAAAAAATATATAAATAGTATACTTGTTATATACTATTTTTAATATACGAATAATATGTTAGTCATATAATAAATGAATAAGAAGCCAACTAAGGATGCATTATTTGAGATAAGTTTCCAATACTATGACATTATACTCATCATCCATAATTAAATTTTATTTCAGAATCGAGTTAATTAGATCAATATATTTTTAATATATGAATAATATGTTGCTCAATGCCAACTTTTTTTTTTTGAATAAAATGATAGTTTGAGCTCCATTGGATCTTATCCACTAGATAATTAGGATAGAGACTCATCCAATTTTTTTTTTTACCAAAGGGGGTGCCGAGACCCACACATGCACCCCAACAGCCTTGACCACTAGACCAATTAAACCAAAACAACATCATCAAATCATAGAGTTAAAGCATATTATTTACACAATTAATCCACAACGATAGAGAGAACAAATTTCTTTTTCCTTTTCACCAAAATTATCTTATTACAATTTCGGCTCTCCAACCACAAGCCTGACCGACCAACCAACCAACAATCCCCATAATACAAATCTTTAGCTTTCATTTACACAATTCAATTACAGTTCATCATTTCTCCGTAGATTAAAAAAAAATAATGATAACCAAACGTGTTGACGATCAAATCAGTGGTGCCTTTTCCTTAAGAATCCAGCAGCACGGCCAAGAGAGATTCCATAAATAATTTCTTTGATCAACTAAAATATGATCTGCAACTTTCTCTTCTCTTATTATAAATTGCTATTTTTTTTGTATTTATTTAATATTGTTGCAAACGTTGAAAAAAAAAAGTATACATGTTTGTAGTTTGTTGCAAACGTTGTCGGCAACGTATCAAGAACAAATATATTCAATTGGGAATTAAACAATATGAAACATACTAATTGAAGAGCAATAAATATAAGTTCATTCAGCGGAAGCAAAATAGTAAAAGCGGGAAGATTGAAGAGAAGAAAAATCAAAGTATCATGGAGAATAAAAATAAAAATAAGTGTGGGAGATATCAAAAGCTTGGATACAACAGAAAAGCATATAGAAATTCACAAAAAAAAAAAAAACCTAATAAACAACTATTTATTTACCAAAAGAAAAAATATTCACATTCATTTTCTAAATTTTCATGTATTCAAATAAATTTATTGAATTTTTTTAGTAAATCATCATATATTTCAATTTTAAAAATTTTAATTGATTCATTTACTTATAAATTTGTACTGTTTAAAAAATAAAAAATTAACGATGGATTTAAAAAAAAAAACTTAAAACAAATAGAAAACATAGACAAAAATCAAATAACAACTTAATATCAACTAGAAAACAACAACAATAACTTGACAACAACAAAATTTGAATAGCTCATGTCAGAACTTACTCAAAGATAACCACTTAAAAATATTGAACTAAAATAAATTAAAACTTGACAATAAAAAACACAATTTATTTTAATTTTTTATTAAAAATTTAATCAAAATAAAATCATTAATTATTTTAAAAAATATAAACCAAAAAATTGAATTGTAACCAATAAATTCTTCCTAAAATGCTCAATAATTATTATATATTTCATTAAATATTTATCAATTTCAATTTGAAAATTATAAGATTTAATATTCTCTTTTAGATTTTAAAATTTACATTAACAAATAATAGGAAAATAAATAACATGCAAACAAAAGTAAAAAAAAAAAAGAACTTGATAATATCAATATTTTTTCATAAATAACTATTTCCTAAATTTTCTTGTATGTTAATAAACTCACTCGATTTTTTTACATAATCATGACAATTTTATTTCTTACATAATTTAAATGAATGTTTCCATCATCAATCCGAAGTAAAAAAATCATAAAATAAAAAATAAACAAAAATATATTAACAATAGCAACCAAGAATGTAGATAACAATAACTAGAAATTCCATCGGCAACTCAACCACAACTAGGAAGAACGAACGACAACTCAAGAATAAAAAGACAATCCAACAAAAATCATAGAATAAACATTAAAAAAAAAGAAACAAAAACAACATTTACCATACAAAAACTATCAACAACAAAAAATATATATATAATTTCACAAATGAAATACTTTTCATTATATCATAAACATTTCTTAATCAACTTTTAGAAAATCAATCTGTCAAGAAAAAACCTTGCCCTCCACAACATAAAACCCTAAATAAGCAAAATGAAAATTTAAAATTGAAGAGAAATTGAATTTTCAAATCAAATAAAAGATCGTTGACAATGTCGTGAAAATGAAAAAAAAAACATATATATGAAATACGAGTGGGTTAAAGTTAAAAAAAAAAAAAAGGTAATTTTTATATTTTTAAGTCAAAGAAAATATATAGTGATATTTTCACAAAGAAAAAAGTACAACAAATAAGAAGTAAAGAAATTAATAAAAAACATTAATTTTTGAGAAAAGATCAAATTTACTCCTAATGTTTAGTGCCAGATGGAACTATGTTTTTCACATATATTTTTTTCTTAAAGCTCAATTGGGTGGTTTGGCCCTTAAAAAAGAAATGAGATCTAAAATAATTACTAAATAGTCTTTAAAATGATTTTTCTATTAAATATTTTAAATTTTTGATATTAATAGATAAAATTATTCTTAAATTTTTATTAATAGTATAATTTTTAAAAAAATTATTTAATTTAATTATTATTTGTTCAATTTGTGGTGTGAATTCAATGGAAATTTATTGGCTTTGTGATTTTGGATCATTGTACGGTTGTACTCGAAACCGTATTGAGATGTGTGTCTGTGTCTAGTAAGGAGTACGGCCAAAGCGAGAGAGTGTTAGTGTCCGTTACGGAATCTATCATTATGTTCGGAGAGGGACATAGCTTGAGATATGGGCATGTCATAGACTGTGTTGAGATCTGCCATTTTGCTAATGATGAGCACTGCTCGAAGCATGGGCGTGCTGCAAACCATGTACGAAAGGTTTTTAAGTTCTAGAAGCACACACAGACTATGATACAACCGTTTGACACACAATATGGTTGACTTCAGTTTGAAAAACTATTTTTTGTCCTTGTTTAGTTTCCAATCACCTTACAGAGGCTGAGTACATGACCATTACTGAAGCAATGAAGGAGACCATTTGGTTGAAGGGGTAATTGGTAAATTTTGTGATTGTAGCTCATGACTTTGTATTTTGATAGTCAAAGTGCTATATACCTCACTAAAGATTAGATGTTCCATCAAAGGATTAAGTACATTAATGTTCATTATCACTTTATTCGATAAATTATAGGTAAGAGGGACATTGTTGTGAAAAAAGTCAATTTCGTTGATAAGAAGAACAAGTTACTTTCTTTGTCCAAGTTTGTACATTGCTTGGACTTGATTGGTGTTTCTTGTTGATTGGCACCCCTTAAGGGCTTTATGGAAGAGGTGAAATTTTGAGTTATTGTGTGTGTTGTAGAGTGTTTTGTGTTTTTGGTCTAAATTTGGTATCTTAGGAATTCATGTTAAAGTAGAAATTGTTAAGTTTGTGATGTGAATTCAATGGAGATTTGTTGACTTTGTGATCTTGAATCATTGCACGGGCATACCTGTGTCTGTTATAGAATTTGCCATTTTATTCAGAGAGGGACAAGTCCTAAAACATGGGCGTGTCATATATTGTGTCGGGGTCTGCTATTTTGTCTAGTGATGAGCATGGCTTGAAGCACGGATGTGCTGCAGACCGTGTATGAATGGTATTTGAATTCAAAAAGCACACACAGGGCGTGAAATGGTCGTATGACGCACAATGTGATCGACCTCAATTTGGAAAGGTATTTCTTCTCCTTGTCTCCACTTATACCCTAATTGTATAAATACCTATTTTTAAGGTGTGCCTCCGTGATCATTCATTATTTTTGGCCGCCTCAACATTCTTTTGTATGCTCGTTTACAATATAATAAAATTTTCTCCTCATTTACTCGTGGCTTTTCCCCATTATAGGAATTTTTACGTAAATTCTTTTATATTGCTTCTCTACTTCTTTATTTTACTATTATTCTTTTGAGATTAATCATTTATTTGTGTACTCTTATTACTTTCGCCGTGTAACATTATTTTTTAATTTAAATTATATGTGAAAGTTAAAATAATTAAATTAGAAAATAAAAATTTAATTGAACTGAAACTAATGTTTTATTTGAATGCTCCATTTTCAATTAGTTAAATAAAAATAAAATATAAAAAAATAAATAATTTACTACAACAAAACTAATACTTATATACTTAATGAACATTTCATTAAAATTATAGTATTGGTAAATCAGGCATAAAGGAGGAGCAAAAAGTGTTTTACTCTACAAAAGTTTACTTTTCATATATATATATATAAAAATTAAAATATAAAAATAATTTACTATAACCAAACTAATACTTATATATTTCAAAAGACTATCAAAAAACTAATCTATTAGAGTATATAATGCCTAAACTTATAAGATCAAGATTCACTCTACAACTTTTTAATGTCAGGTTCTTACTATTCGTGACACTTTACTCTTCAAATATTCAATTTTTTTATATACAAATAAAAGTAACAAAATAAAAATTTAATTTAGTAATACTTATAAAATTAAAATATAAAATTAGGGAGAGAAAATGATTAAAGAGGAGTCTTCACTCTCCAAACATTTGATTTTTTATATTTAAAATTTTAATTGGAGCATATATATATATATATATATATATAACAAAATTTATATTTAAATTATTTTTTGTTTAATATTTTTTGAATTTTTATTTTTTAAAAATTATTTAACTAAATTGTAATTGTAATTTTATTAAATATTTAATTAATATATTTGAATTATTTTATTTTATTTATACTTTAAAATAATTAAACAAAATATAAATAGTTTATATGTTGGGGAGATAAACAATCTTTTTATTTATATTTGCTTTTGCTCTCGCCATTTGCAGCCCTTGGAGCTGAAGGTTTCTCTAAAAAAAAAAAAAAAATCAAAATCGGTCTGAAATCGGTCTGAACAATTTTTAGCCAAAGAGCTCCTTATTATAATTAGGGTTTCGATTTGGGCAATTTTTTTTTTTGTTTTTATTATTGGCGCAATGGACGGTAAGTTATCAGACAATGAGCAAAGACTGGTCGCTTGCTTTCTCGAGATCGCCCTTGGCCAAACCGTCGACACTGCCATACAGTTCCTTCAGGTAAATTTTGTTGTAATCATCTGTATATTCTTTTGTTCTGTATTTATGGGCTGATGAAGATATGGCTAATTGAAGTTGGTAGCGGAATTAAAGTTTGCTACTTTTTGAACTGGGTGTTGTTAAAATGTGTTCTTTTTGTTGTAATTTGAGTATTGGTTTCTGGGTGTGTTAGATTTTGATGTTCTAGCGTCGATAGGATAAGAATGATCTTTTATGTATTTAATTTTTTTTAGAATGCATTGTTAGCTGATTCCAATTGGTTAGCTGGCAAGCGTTTATTTAGAGCTCCAGTTGCAACAAATCTTGTTGTTTACACAAACCTACATTGTTATGGAGTTGGGATGAGCAGGTACTTGGGCATATTGAAAGCATAGACAGGTTTAGATGTCAGGTTGTCTGCATTCAGAATGTGGGCCGGGGAACATTTACTGTAAAACTTTAAATTTCCTTGTGTAATGTTAATTTTCTCACTCATAACACTGTTGTACTTATGTGTATGTGCTTTTAGTTGTAAATGATCTGTTTGCATATGGAACTCAATGGTTCAATGTAGAGTATTGAGTTTTTGCCTACTACCTACTGACTATGTTCTTTTATGTAACTTCATGCTGTTAATATGGGGTGGAACAGGTCACTAATTGGAAGCTTGATGAAGCTCTTCAGTTGTTTTATGTAGGCAATGAAAATGGGCAGGTAACTTCTGCCTCACATTCTCCACCAGCAGAAAATGTTAATCCCGCTGGGTATGTTGTGATGCACTTTAATTCCTGGGTTTTTTTTATGTTGGTTTTTCTTTTCTTATTTTGTTGTTGGTTATCATGTATTGATTCAGTGGATTGAAGGACAATGAAAATGAAAATGAAAATGTTGGAAAAAACAATGCGGAGGAAGTGCGCCCTCCTTTGCCTGTTGTGAGGGATACTCTCTATGATGATTCAATGTTTTTTAGGTATCTTATCTTATATCTATGCACACTGAAGTTTTTTTTTTTTTTTAAATTTATGTTACAAGAGAAATAAAACACTGTAGTTTCTTTAGTTTCAGCTGTATACAGTGATATAAATGAAAAAAGAATAGAATTATAGATTGATCACAAATCTTGTTGGCTGTTGCTAAAGGATGCACTCAATATCATGGCATTCTTATTTTCTGGACTTAAAAATGTGTGTGTGTATGGTTAGATTGTTGTTATAACTGCAGTTGGTGTTGTGCAATTGTCTGTGCATATTATCTGTAATTGGTCATTGAACAAAGCTATAAAATGTTGTTCCATAGGAAATGTTTTATAGATTCTTCTTTGAGTTGTGGGGTGAGGGCATCACCTTTAAAGAGTTCATGCTGTGTTACAGATAGAATGGAGTTGAAAAATCAAATCATTTCCTTGTTGATTCCTTTCTATTGTCTTATGTTTTTGATTGTCTTTTGGATTATCAGTTTTGAGTAATTTGATTTGGTCTGAAAATCTTCTCTTTCTTTTATGTTAAGTGGTTCAGGTAATATTAGTTGAAATGCTGTTAATGGAAAAATGTTTTCCTAGTCCTTTGGTGTGCATTGCAGTTCAGTTGTTATGTCTGCATGTTATTTACCTATAGGCTTCATTTTATCATACATCCTGATCCTATGGAATTTTCTGCCTCGGTGGCTCACAAATCTATTATGTAAATGCAAAGAACATGCAAGGGCATTTCTTTTTTATTGCTTGTTTGTTTTCTTTCTTTTGTTCTTTATCTTTTGGCTGGGGAAAAGAAAGGGAGGAAGCAGAAGATCCATTTTGTCGCAGTTTTGCTTGTTTCCATAACTTTTTATTTTAACTGTTTTCCTTTGCATGGCCACTTTCTTTTTGGTTGCCTAGAGCAACAAGGACAGGATATCTACCACCTGAATCCAGTTCATTGATGGCATTTCGCAACTTTGATGAGGAAATGAAACGTCCTGGGGTTTGGGAAACAGATCAAGGAGCTACTTCTACTGCAGAAAACACTCGAGATAATCTTGCTTCGTTGTACCGACCCCCATTTAAGTTAATGTTCCATGGGTCATTTGAAAAGGCAAGTGAATAATTTCAAGTTTCTCATTACTTAATTTATGTGTTGTTATAAATATCTAAACCTATTTGATGGGACTTTCTGGGGTGCTGTAATCCAGGCAAAAGGTGTTGCTTCTGTTGAGGACAAATGGCTGTTGGTGAATATACAATCCACTAAGGAGTTCAGCTCTCACATGGTAGCTTTGAATATATCCCCCTTTGGTGTGAGATTCTTCATTATGTTTAATGCTTAATGCAAATTTTGATTCTGTATGCATTTCTTTCCGAAGCTTAATCGAGACACATGGGCAAATGAAGCTGTTGCTCAAACCATCAGTACTAACTTTATCTTTTGGCAGGTATGTTTTATGCTACAGCAACTGTATTTGGGTTTCTTTTGGCTTGGTCGAAAATTCTAAGGCTACTGTACTTAAATTTTTTAAATAAGTCCATTATTTTTCTCCATCAAGTTGTCTGAAAGTTGGAGGAGTATTCATCAACAGGGAAATAATTTATTAGCCAGTTGCTGATGCATTTGCATTTATATTGATTCTAATTTAGTGTGATGCCATAGGGCCTATAGAGATGCTTGTAGGAGCCTTCGATTTTTGAAAATTTGGATCAATATTGTTGCTGCTGATAACTTACCAAAATTATCATTACTACATTACTTTTTATAAATTTGGACCTTGGACATAGGTATATGATGACACAAGTGAAGGGAAGAAAGTGTGCACCTACTACAAATTGGATTCTATTCCTGTGGTGCTTGTTCTTGATCCAATAACAGGACAGAAGATGCGTGCATGGAGTGGAATGATACAACCTGAGAGTTTGCTTGAGGTAAATTTGCGCATTGATATATATACTTTGTACTGTTATTATATTTTTTGCATGTTCTTACATCTCAGTGTTATTGTGTGATAAAATAATATTGCTTGAAAATGGATGTCAAACATATAAATTGTTCCTTAACTGAATTAAATACGCTGTTCTTCCAAATGATAGGATCTAGTACCATTTATGGATGGTGGCCCGAGGGATCATCATGTAACTCTGTCACATAAACGCCCAAGGGGAATTTCTCAGGCTTTTCAAAAAAGCAAAGGCAAGTTACAAATCTTGTTATTGTATTGCAGGTTTCTTGAATGTCATTAGTTGGAATAAGTAATGTATAAGGGCCACAGTTTCTTTCAAAATTCTCAAAACTCTGTCCACTATAAAAGCTCTCGAAGGCACTATTAGGCCTGATGCTCTTACATCAGTTTGTTTGACAGGACTCTAAAAGTCAATGATGTTTTTAATTAGATTCTGTTTTTCTTCTTTGTCGTTTGTGGAAAAAGGTGCATGGGTGTGTTTGGGAAATTTTTTCATGGTTTCCCACATAAAAGAATGACTAATGTGCAAAGCTTTGTGATAATTCATCTTCCTTGCATTCTTTGTACTTCTTTGTTTAGACGTACTTACTTATGCATAGGTATTTCTTCTTCTTCTTCTTCTTCTTTCAAAAGATTCTAATAATTCAGTGGAGATTAGAACCAGATACTTTTGACTTTTCTTGCTGGACTTTGATTTCAATTTTGTGGTCTGCTTTTGTTTTGGCTCTATGTGTTGTTTTTCTATTATTTGTCCCTACCTCTATGTGCTGTGATGTTCTGCCACTCGTTGCTTGTGCTGTTAGCCTGGTAGCAATATTTGCTAATTTCTTGTAGCATCCTCAGATGAAACTAATGAAGAAGATGAGGAGATGTTACGAGCATTGGCTGCTTCTGTTGAGGGTGTGAAAGACTCGAGTAGAGCTTCTGACAATAAAGATGCAACTACTGCTGACAAGGATGAAGACTCATGCTCAGCTAAGAAACCTGCTTATCCACAGTTGCCTGAAGAACCCAAGGGTGACAGGAGCCTTCTTTGCAGGGTTGGACTTCGTCTTCCTGATGGACGCAGAATCCAAAGAAATTTTTTAAAAATTGATCCAATACAGGTAGTGCTTATCTGAGCTGCCCTCTTATTCTGGTTTGTCCGTGACGATTGTTATCAGTGACAAATACATGGAAGTAAACCATTTTTTACTTCTTTATTTGTCATCAAGTTCAGGTTGGTATGAATGAGCTTATGTTGGACTAGTGCAAGGGATCTTTTCCCCATTTCCCCATTTTTCTTTCTTGGATACAAATTTATTAGGGTTCAATTCCATCAATAAATAGAAAGGGAGCTATTGTTCTTTTTGTTTGGCATCTTATTCTTGTGAGTTCTCAGAGCCTTTGCCATTGGCTTAAACTAATGTGTTACACAGCTGCCACAGAATATGTGGTCAGAGCTATATAGAATGCAATGGCACAGTAACTAGTTTTTTCATGTTGGCTTTCAAAATGTTGTTTTCTTCTTATGTTGTTCTGTATTAGCAGGGATACACTGTCATTGCTACTAAGTTAAGAGCAGTGGAACTAATTTAATAGTATCTTGCTTAAGATTCTGAATTTGGCATTTCTAATTTTCTCCAGCTGCTGTGGTCATTCTGCTCTTCTCAACTGGAGGAAGCTGAGACAAGGCCATTTCGCTTGACACAAGCAATCCCAGGTGCAAAGAGTCTGGATTATGACAGTAAAATCACATTTGGAGAGTCAGGCCTAGCAAACTCTATGATCTCAGTTGCTTGGGAATGAAAATGGGATGAATATCACCTTAAAGGATCTTTTTTGGTTTGGGAGTTGCCAATATTCATGTTTTGCTCGCTTTCTACTTGCTCTATCCACAGTTTCTTTGGAATCTTGAAATTGGAGCTTTGCTTTATTTATTATGTAAATTCTCCAGGTACTTGCATGAATCTGTGGCTGTCTATGCAGTTCCAGGGTTCACTAACACTTTGCTATATTAGAAATGTAGTTGTTGGGCATGACCCTTTGCTGCCAGCAGTTTGGATTCAACCTTCAATTCCTACACCTTTATGAGTTTGAAAAGAGGGGAAAATAGAGAAGATATATGGAAAAAAAAGTTCTTTTAATCACGACTTTTGACTCTTTGTTATTTTCATCATTATCCTCAGCCTGACTGTTTTTGTTGTTAATCTTCATTAACCTAAAAAATTTTATTTATACATTTAATTTTTAAATAAATGAATTTATTTAATTTCTTACTTCTTAAGTTAATAGAATATTTTTAATATATCATATTAAACATGGATTCAATTGGTTAAGAACAATTTTTTTTTGTAATTATTTGATTTTGATTAATTAGGCCAATCTTTAATATATATATATATAATATTTAAGTTTAAATATCCTTATAATTCGACAGAAAAATATTCTAATATTTGAACATTTCACACTTTCAATTGATTAATAATAAAGCAGTAACATTATATATTGGAAAATATTAAAGTCAAAATTACATGTTTAGAAGTCTTAAGAGGTATCTCTTTTCAAAAAACAAAAGTCTTAAGAGATATCTTTGCCATTACTCCTATTGCAAAGTAGAAATCTAATAATCCCCATTTTTTTCGTTAAAGTTGTAAGAAATTTAAATTCATTTAAACAATATCTTGAATTCAAATTTTATAAATAAAGAAAATATGTATTGAGATATCTTTGTTTTCTTATGAATTTATTTGATTTGAATTTCAAATTAATTAAATTTTTTGTAATTATTGAATATTGAGCATTAAAATAAAGAAAAGTAAGAATCTAAAAGAAATCCATTGTGGGTGATAGTCTCATCGTGGGACTGCTTTTATGTTTTATGAAATTATTAACGTACAATTCAGATTATGTTTTATTTGAATTTTCTTTGCAAAAATTCGTATTGTAAGCATAAATAAAAATAAAGAAAATTTTAAAATTTTAAAATCATAAGTCATTATATTAAAAATTATTTAAGAACTATATGATAAGTGATCCATCCCCCCAAAAATTTAATATATTCATTATTAATCATTATTGGTGGTCATCTCTTTCCTTTTAAAAAGGAAATTGAATAAAAATAAAAATAATTTATAATATTTACGGATGATACATGGTACAAGAAGATCTAAATGTATAATGTTGCCACGTGATAATCCTTCTTACCAGACATAGTGCTCTGTTAGTTGTAATCATTTCATTTTTCTCAAATTCCATCTTTTTTTTTTATTTTACCTCTCATCATTTTTTCTCATTCCATTTTCATGTCCGAGTTGCTTATAAATTTTATAATTTCTCTATGTTACTAATTTCTATTATTAATTAAGTTTTGAATACAAATTATAATTATCTGGATTTTTTTTGTTCTTTTAAGATTTAATTATTAATAAAAAATAAAACTAATATTTGTGCGCAAATGTAAAATGTGGGTGTTAAAGGGAAAATTAAAATTTTAAGAAATAAGTTCTATATTTATACGATCCTAAATATTCAATCAAGAATGTGAAAAAAAGTAAAATATATATTTTAATAAATAATTAACTTCAAAATAATATGGTATCTAGCTAAATTACTAAAGATATATAATTTGTATTCCCAACCTCAACCATCTACCTGTATTAATATCAAACCAAACTATTAAAAAAAAAATCAAAATATAGTTGATGAAACGATTACATACCAAATTATCATTATTTGATATAAAGCTGTACAATAAATTGTAATAAATAATTTATAAAAAACATTAAAATTTAAAAATATCACTTGAATAGCAATTTAATATGCATGTAAAAAAAATAATTCATAAATTGAGTGAATTTAATATGCACTTACAAATTATTTCCTCATTAGTAGCATACAATGTGTAACAATGAGATTAACGAGGAGGTATATTTTATTAATAATAACTGTTGGAATAAATTGACAGAAAACTGTTATCGTTTAAATGATATTTCATATTTGAATTAATTATAATATATATAATTTTATTAAATTAGTTATTAAATTTTTTTGCTAGTATTATATTCACCTTTGCTGGTCCTATTGGAAGGCATATATAAAACTATAAAATTAAAAATTTCTGAAAATCTTAAATTTTTGAAATTGATCAAAATTAACAAAATTCTCAAATTTTAAAGTGTTAGATCCCAAATCTTAAAAGGTACATATTGTCCAATACAATCCACAAATCTATAATTTAAAATTATTAGTATTATTATTATTAGAGTAAATTTCCCCAAGAATCGCGTATATGAGAATTTCATCTTGTACGGTTCAAACAAAAACACCCCATGGATATGTGTCATAGAACAAAAACATTCTACATCTTTTATTTTACCATATTGTATTATTTCATATATGCATTTAGAAAATATATTTATTCATTCTTTTATTTTGAATTGTACTATTTATTCCTTCCACTAGAGTTTCCATTAAAATTATCATTAATTAATGTAAAATTACTAAAAAAGTATTTAATATTGAAAATAGTTACTATTTTATCTCTATGTTTGACTCTATAATGCTGTTTGCCCCCTAACATTAAAAGTTATATATTTTTTCATTATGAATACTAATTTTTATCAATGTTTATATTAAAATTATTATTAATTAATTATAAAATTATAATTATACTATTTAATAAAATAAAAATACCTAATTTTAACTTTAATTTACTCAACATTTTTATTAATTACTAATTACTAATTTTTAATTTTAAATATCTCTATTTAAATATTATCTTGAAATATTTATGTTGCATAAAAAATTTAATCAAGTATAAATAAATTTTGAATAAATACATTTTTATCTTCAAAATTTATTTTTTATTTGAATTATTAGTTTAAAATGTCAGCTTTAATAATTAAATGAATTAAAATTATTTTTTATTTGATGATTGAATCACCTTTTGAATTAAATGTTATTTTAACTATTTATACTTATTTAACAATAATTTTAATAAATTTTTTGATAAAAGTGTAAAAATATAATAGCGCAAAAAATAAAAATATGCTTTTTTCAAGTTGAGGGGATAAATAGCATAATATAATAAACTTAAGGGACAAACATTAGTTATTTCTAATTAATTTATATTCCATTGGAGGGTATAGTTGTCATTTCATACCAATTAATGATAATTTTAACAGAAATATTGACAAAAAAAGAAAAAGAAATAGTATTGCATTGAAAAATAAAGATGAACAAATATTCATGAACGCTGAGTCAGATGGTTGAAATTTGATACTACTTACGTTAGGTCTAAGATTCGAGATTTAGTATATGCGGAAGTGTTAAATATTCATGTGAGACCTTTGCCGCCTTTCAAGATCCTACTCGAGTCGAATTTACATTAATCGGGTTCTACAAAATATCATATATCATATGCATGAGATACAAAAATAAAGATAAATAAAAATATTTTTTAATGCCTAGGATGAAGTAATCAATAAGGTAAAATAGAGTTAATAAATTATAATTAACTCTTATTATTATCACTATTATTTATTGAGAAATAAGATAAATAAAGATAAGAAAAACAAGGCAGGGGGTGATCAACAACTGATAATTACAGAAAAAGAACAAAACAGTGAGAGAGACAATACACCAATAAATTTTAAAAAAAAAATCAATATCTGTATATATATATTTATATTTGGTTGATAAAAATGGACTTTGCATACTAAGAAAAAGAAAAAAAAAACTTTGAATGATGAAACAGTAAAAGGAAACAATCCTTTCTCCTGTCTCTGTTTCTGTGACAAACTAAACAACAAAATTCTTCCTTTCCCCACCACCACCAGCAGATATCTCCACCACGCACCACCCACCACCACCACCACCACCACTTCTCCATTTCTCCATTTCTCTGTCTCTGTTCCACGCATAAAAACAAAAACCCCCACTCTTTATCTATCTTTTTAATCTGTCTCCTCCCATTCTTTGTTTTCTTTCTTGTAATCTATATGCCTATACCATATGTCCGAACCTCCTTCTCCACCACCACCGCTCTTACCATCACTACCAGCGCCACCACCAGCGCCACAGCTACCACCGCCTTCACACCTCCCCCTCCCTTTCTCCACCACCATCAGTAGCAGCAGCAACCGTGAATATCGTAAAGGAAACTGGACAATTCAAGAAACCCTAACCCTTATAACAGCCAAGAAACTTGACGACGAGCGACGTTCTAAACCCAGCACCTCCGCTTCCCCTTCTAAACCTGGCGAACTCCGGTGGAAATGGGTGGAGAACTACTGTTGGGCTCATGGGTGTTTTCGTAGCCAAAACCAATGCAACGATAAATGGGATAATCTCCTTCGTGACTTCAAGAAAGTCCGTGATTATCAAGCAAGATCCAATAACAGCAATAATTCTGATTCTTTCCCATCTTATTGGACGATGGAGAGACAGCAAAGAAAGTTCTATAATCTTCCTTCTAACATGTCTCCTGAAGTCTTTGAAGCTCTTAACGAAGTTGTTCAAAGAAGATACCATACAAGCATCACAACAGTACCACCACCACCACCTCCACAGAAACCCCAGTACGTTTCAGCAGTTGCACCTCCTCCAGTTCCGGTGACATCAGTCAGGGAATTCGTGGCACCGGAGACGGTAGTGATGGATGCACCGGCGGTTTCAGGTACGTTTGTATCTCTTTTTGTCGCAGTAGTAGTATTGCTTTAAGTGTCAGTCCCAAATGAGAACTTTTTTGTTTGTAGTGTGTTTATGTTATAAGATTTAAAAAATATTTGGTCAAACTTGCAGGTTTGAAAAAAATAAAATAAAACTCTGCCACAATTCTAATACTGTTTATATAAAATTATTCCCTCAGCAAGTAATTTCACATAGGATTTACCCTATAACAAAGTATTTTTGGATATATACATACTAGTAAATAATACGTGAAGGAAAATTTTTTTAACTTATAATTATAAAATAAGTATTCAACATAAATTTTGATATTATTATTATTATTATTTAAATAAAAATTTAAAAATATTAAATATTTATTTATATATTGATTTGATATTAATTTAATATAGTTATAATTCATTAAAATTTTGATAAATTTTTTATTTAAATAATTATATGGTTCTCTTTCAATATTTTTTATAATTAATATTTTTCTTAACTCTAAAAATAATTTTATAAAAAAATATTATGACCATAATTAATCATAAGATAATATAAAATTATTAGTTTTTTTAATAAATTTTTTTAAAAATAATAAAAATTTATATTTTCTTTATATAACAATTTTATTATTACAATCTTATCAAATTTATAATTAATTACAACTTTAATAAAAAATTTATTTAAATAGTGATACTTTATTTTTTTAATATCTTTAATATTAATACTTTTATTCACTTAAAAAGTAATTTAATATAATTTTTAATTTCAACTAATAAATAAATGATAAAAAATAATTAATTT
>CATIWM010644421.1:0-22155 GCA_949671775.1 Mallotus repandus
GAAAAAATAAAATTTTAAAAAAGAGAAAAATGAATAAAGAACAAAAAAAATAAAGGGAATAAAATAAAAAAAGAAAGAAAGAAAAAAAATAAAAGGAAAAATAAGGTAAAAGGAAGAATGATTCATATCTATAAATAAAAGTGACAAATGTGTAAATAAAAGTGACAAATGTGTAAATAAAAGTGCTAAATCAGTAAATAACAAAAAGTTTGGTTATTTTAGTAAATATTTTTTTAAAAATGCCTATTTGTGTAAATATCTCTAAAGTTTTTTTTTAAAAATTTTTTAAAGGGTGGGCTTTTTTTTTGGTTGTTTGGGGTTTAAATATGTGATGTTTTATCAATTCATGGTTGGTGATTTATTTTAGAAAAAATTGCACCAATGGTGTATGAATTCTTTAAATTTTGATAATTGAATGTCTAAACATTTTTTTTATTCAATTTAGTGTGTCAATTCAAATAATACAGGTCATGCAAGTGCTTTTGACCGATTTAAGCATATGTGGCAAGACCGAAAAGGTGATTGTTAACCATTTGTATGACTAAGGTTTAATCCACCTTATTTTTATTTTAATAAACTTAATTTTGAATTACTTATGTATTTATTTTAAATGTGTATAAGTTAGGCACAAATAAAAGTAAATTCCAAGCATAAAATTCAAGTCTAACATCAAGAGAGTGATGCTTACGATCACCATCACAATTGTGAGCATCCCTACAAGCATAGCCATGCCAAAAGACTTCATTAATGAAAAGATATAGTGACTCTTATGGTTGGTGTCACGATCAGGATGATGCTCGTGGCAAGACCATTGGGGTCATGATCAAGCTACGTTAGTGACCAAATTAGACGAGAACAAAAAAAAATCATCTAATGACCTCACGATCTATGTCACGACCATGATCATGATCGTGATGGAGGTCATGATTCAATCTCACGAGCATGACTCAAGAAGACCAAAGAAGTAGTGACCCTCATGATCCATGTCATGATTGTGACACAGTCACGAGTGAGTCTCACGAGCATGACTCAAGAAATTCATGAAGACTAAAGAGACAGTGACCCTTATAGTCCGAAGTCACGATCTTGACCATAGTCATGATCTAGCTGGCAGCCCCGTAACAGTCATAGTGAGGCTCCAACAACTAGTTTTATCAATGTCATGGTCATGACTAGGTACCGTGACCATGCTTAACTCTGCAAAAAGTTGTCTAAGCATTTAATAAAGATGGTGAAGGCTTGAGGAATGTGATGTAACTCTCCAACAACTAGTTTTTTCTTCTCAATTATAAATATACCTCTAAAAACTTCATTTAAAAGGTTAGATGAGTAGTTGAGTAAAATAAATTCTTAGCATTCAAGTGTATTCTAAAGCATTCTCAATTTCTTAAATTACTTTCATAAATCCTTAAGTGTGGGTTATGAGTTCTAGACTAGGCTCTTCTTAATCTCTTTTCTTGGATTGAAAAAGAGAAGTGAGAAACTAATTTTAGTGGAATTGGTTTAAGTGTGAACTATTAACATACAAGAAAAACTTGATTATAAAGTTTGAGTTTAGCCACAAAAACTCTCTTGTAATCAATCTAAGAAAGTAATAGATTGGTTGTGGGTTTACAACATCCTAACTTGGGGATAAGTTAGGTAAAGATATAGGTTTTTGATAAGTCGAACTCCTTAAATCAATGATCCTGTTATCTAATCTTCTTTTACTTTGTTAATCGTTATTAATTCCTTCAAAATTTTCATTAGCCTTATTCACCCCTTTTTTAGGGCTTTTTAATTGGTATTAAACCTTGAATTCTAGATATTTAATTGCTAGAATTAAGACCATAAGGAATGAAACCATAAATTTTTCTTCTCTTAGACTCTGATGGTAATGATTACCATCATTAGAAATTCAAAATGGAATTATACCTTGATACTGACCCAATTAGATTGTGGGATGCAATATTAGATGGTTAGGAACCTCTTAAAGCCAAAGTAGATAATGTTAAGTCCTTCATTGATAGAAGTCAATGGACTCATGAGCAAAAATAAGACAATCACAATAATAAGAAGGAAATGACAATAACTCTTGCCTCTATGTCAAGGGAAGAAGGAAAAAAGGTTCAACATTGTCAATCCACTAAAGAGATATAAGAGACTATAACCATTATAAAGGAAATGTTTAAGTAAAAAGTAAGAAGGTTCAATTCCATATATATGTGTATGAACTCTTCAAAATGAAGCCTTAAGAGTCCATCATTGAAATAACCAACTAACTAAATGCTCTCCTCACAACTCTTAAAAAGCTTGGGAAGCACTACATAAAAAAAGAGGTGAACACTATGATTTTTAGAATTCTACCCAAAAAGGATGGGAATCTAAGATAACCTCTATTAAAGAAGCTTATGACTTGTCAAAGCTCTCCATTGACATTCTAATTGGAAAGCTTTTTACATATGAGCTCTACTTTGAAGTAAAGGGAAGATGAGAAAGAAGAAAAAAAAAATGAAATGATTAGCTCTCAAGGCTATTCAAGAAGAAAATAATGAAGAGAAGCTCATGGACTCAAGTGAGGATGATAATAAGATTCCTATGCTTACTAGAAATTTTAAGAAGCTTTTATGAAGAAATAACTTCTCAAGACCAAGAGATGGCAAGAAAAATGAAACTAAGAAGAGCAAGGAGGTAACTTGTTATAAGTGCAAAAAACCAGGATATATTAGGATTGAATTCCCTAAGTTGAAGTTCAAGAGTAAGAGAGTAAAGGACAAGAAGAAGGCCTTTAAAGCCACAGGGGATGACTCTTTCAATTTAAAAAAGGAAGAGGAGTAACATGAGATGGCCAACCTTTTCTTTATGGCGCTTAAAGACAATAATGAGGCGCCTTCCACTTCTTATTCTTCTTATGATGAACATGATAATTGTGGTGATGATGATGATAATAAGAGCTCTATTTTAAGCAAACTCATAATTAAATGCAAAAATTTAATTTTAAAGAAAAAGCTTTACAAACTTAAACTTTCAAAAATGTTTAAAGAGTTTGAAAATTTGAAAAATGAATTTGCTAAGATAGTTTTGTAAATAACTTGTAAACAATTTAAAAAATTCTACTCCTTTAAAATATGAACTTGAGAAAGCTAGAAATGAAAATTAAAAGCTTTCACAAGAAATCTTAGATTTAAAATCATCAATTTTCAAGTTCAAAAAGGGGAAAGACACTCTAAATAATCTTTTAGAGTCTTAAAGATTTCATGGTAATACATATAGTTTGAGTTATTCAAATGGAGCATCCTCTTCATCATCATCTCACACTATATTTCTCAAAACTAAAGATCCATCCTCTTCTTCTCCTCCTAATTTTAGTAACAAGGCTTAAGCTTTAAAAGCTATGAAGCCTAAGCCACCAAAAGCCAATGTTAAGTCCCAAAAGACTCTTTCCCCTAAAGCTCTAAGGTCTAAGGTTCAGACTAAAAGATCTCAATCGAAACATGCTTTCATGTACTAAAAAAGGCACACACCAAAGCATGTTTATTCATATAATCTCTCACACACTTGTTAATGTATGGCTCACACATCTTTTAGGCCATTCATGCCATTCAAGAAATATACATCTCACCCACATGCATAGTTTAAGAAAAAAAGTGTCTAATGGAAAGAAAATGCATAATCAACACATGCATTAAAATCTAAGAGATTTGCAAATGTAATATGCTTCTATTGTATGACAAGATCTGCAAATGTAATGTGCTTCTATTACATGACCTTAGGTCATACAAGTAATGTGTGTTAGTATAAAAGGTTGCATTTATAATTACCTCCATTAGATAATACTTTGAGACTAACCAACCTAGACCACTTAAAGTTTGGGTTCGAAAAGATATTTGATATTCATGTGTAGGTATGCCTTAAGTCCATAAAAAAGAAGAGCAAATGGTATCTAGATAGTGGATACTCAAGGTACACAATGGGTGATAAGGATCAATTCATTTCCCTTGAAGCCAAAGATGGAGGATGTGTTACATTTTGTGACAATGCCAAAGGAAAAATCATCGGCATTGGAGAAATCAGTAACTTTCAATCTCTATCTATTCATCATGTTTTATTTGTGGATGGACTTAAACATAACTTACTTATCATTTTTCAACTATGTAAAATAGGGAACAAAGTGACTATTTATCCCAAAAATTGCTTTGTTAGTAGCTTAAATTATGATAAAGTAAATTTTAGTGGTGAAAGGCTAGACAATATTTATGTCATTGACCTAAACAAAATAGACAATAAAGAGCTTAAGTGTATTGTGCCTATTTTCCATGATACATGGATTTGGCATAAAAGACCAGAAGATGCTAACTTTGAGCTTTTAGATGACCTTATTTTATGTGAACTTGTGGATGGCTTTCCCAAACTCAAGTTCATCAAAAGATAAGACTTGTGATGCTTGTCAAAAGGGAAAGCAAACTAAATCTTTCTTTAAGCTCAAAAATATAGTGTCTACTTCTAGGCCACTTGAACGCATTCACATGGACTTGTTTGGTCCCATTAAAGTTACTAGTCTAGGTGGAATGCATTATGCATTTGTAATTGTTGATGATTACTCTAAATTTACTTGGGGTTGCTTCCTAGCTCATAAAAATGATGATTTCAATGCTTTTCAAGGCTTTGTAAAAAGAGTTCAAAAAGAAATTTTTTTTTGCATTTTAACTATTAAAAGTGATCATGGAACAAAATTTGAAAATGAGTTTTTAAAAACCTTTGTCATGCAAATGGTATTTCTGACACCTATTCTTCTCCTAGAACACCTCAACAAAATGGGGTAGCTGAGAGGAAGCATGGAATATTGGTGGAAATGGCTAGAACTATACTCCACGAGTATAGCTTGCCATTATACTTTTGGGTAGATGCCGTTAACATCGCTTGCTACGTTTTAAATAGAGTTTTTAAAACACCAATTTTAAATAAAACATCTTATGAGCTATGGAACAATAGAAAATCTAAGATTTCATATATAAGAGTATTTGGTTGCAAGTGCTTTATATTAAACAGCAAATACAACCTTAGAAAATTTAATTCTAAGGCCGATGAAGGCATATTCTTAAAATATTCCACCTCTAGCAAAGCATATAGAGTTTTCAATAAAATAACACTAGTGGTAGAAGAGTTTATGCATGTTGTCCCTGATGAATCTAACCCACTTGATCCAACAAAGGATCTAGTTTGTGTTAATGATGTTGTAGATGACTTCTTGGAGATGAACCTTTAAGAGAATGATGCCACCAAGCCTTTGAAGATAGAGGATCCTAATAAGGAAGAGAGTGAAAATGTGCCTTAATTCACCTTGTAGGAGAAGCTGCCAAAGGATTGGCAATTCAAGAAAGACCATCTAAAGGAGCTCATTATTGGTGACACATCAAAAGGGTAACCACTAGATCTCATTTTAAAGCTCTAGTTAACTTAGCTTTCATATCTCAAATTGAACTAAAGACTACTAATGAAGCTTTGAAAGATGAGTTTTGGATTCATTCTATGTAAGAAAAACTCAATCAATTTGAGAGAAGTAAGGTTTGGAATATAGTTCCAAGACCTAAAAATCATCCTATTATTAGCACTAAAGTGGGTATAAAGAAACAATTTAAATGAACAAGGTGTATTTACTAGGAATAAAGTGAGGCTAGTGGCTACAAGATAAGAGGAAGGAATTGATTATAATGAAACCTTTGCCCCGGTTGCAAGATTAGAGGCCATTAGAATACTACATGCATTTACATCGTTCATGGATTTTAAATTCTTTCAAAGGGATGTCAAAAGTGCATTCTTAAATGGTTTTATACAAGAGGAGGTATATGTTGAACAACTTATAAGTTTTGATAACCATAAGTTTCCTAACCATGTTTATAAATTATCAAAGGCATTGCATAGATTACAATAAGCCCCTAGAGCATGGTATGAAAGGTTGAGTAACTTTCCATCAGATGCTTTAAAGGAAAAGTTGACATAACTCTTTTCATAAAGAAATCTAATAATGACTTGCTAACTATGCAAATTTATATTGATAATATAATATTTGGTGCTACTAATCATTGCTTGTGTGAGGATTTTTCCAAGTTAATGCAAGGTGAATTTAAGATGAGCATGATAAGGGAGCTCAAGTTCTTCCTTAGACTTCAAATCAAGCAATAAAATCCCAGTCAAGCCAAATACACAAGAGATGTCCTCAAAAAGTTTGGGATAAAGGGAGCTAAAGCTAACAACACCCCCATAAGCACTACAATTAAACTCTCAAAGGATGAAAGTGGAAAGCTAGTTAATGAAAGTGCTATAGACGTATGATCAGATCCCTCCTTTATTTAACTGGAAGAAAATCATATATTATGTTTGCCATTTGTATTTGTGCTAGATTTCAATTGTATCCTAAAGAATCTCTTTTAAATGCCATCAAAAGGATCTTTAAATACCTTATCAGCACATTAAACTTAGGACATTAGTATATTAGGTGCTCAACCTTTGACCTTATTAGCTATTTGAATGCGAACTTTGTCAGTAGCTTACTAGATAGAAAGAGCACTTCCGAAACTTACCAATAATGTTTAGTCTCCTAGTTTAATAAGAAGAAAGTTTTGATTGCCTTGTCTACGACCAAAGCCGAATATGTGGTAGCTAGTTGTTGTTGCTCATAAGTTTTATGGCAAAAGTAATAACTCAAAGACTATGGCATTTGTTAGTATAGATGTGCCCTAGTGCCATTTCTTGTAATATAAATGACATTGTAATTTTATCCCTATGGCAATTTAATATTCATTTAAATAAAGTGTTTGTTTATTTGAGTATTTACCCTTTAGCATTATGTTAAAAGAATTTATTATCAAGAGTTAATAATATGAGTGATAAATTCTTTTAGTACATATGCTATAAAATGTTCGTAGTCGTAGGATTAATATATGGGTAGTATTAATCTATAGACTATCACCTCTGTCTATTTTTCTTGATCGTTATGTGATATCGATAGTAGGAGGTAGCGAGTCTCATGCCACTTGATATGAGATATCAAAATAAACATGTGGATACTCATGTGATGGATGGATTGAACTGTGATGTAAGATAAGTGACTGCATGGAAATTCACTTTTGTCAACAATCACTGTCTTGGACATAATGGTGCATATGGTCCTTTGACCTGAGGCAACACGGTCATCCACATATAATTGGTTAGAGTTTGTTACCGCTTACATCCCTATGCTAGCCATGTATGGGTATATGGTGTGTGGTGGCTCTATTCGGTTATATGTAGGGATGAGTGATCGACCAAGATGGAATTCATTACTAGAGTGAACCGGGATAAGATCCTATGCTATCTAAGTTGTTCTCGATGAACAAATACCTGGCTAGGTCAAACTTGACTTAACCGAAAAGAGTTCTCGGTGCTAGAAAGTGTTTCTAATAGAAGTCATGTTTTATTGAGAATTAAACTGAAGATGAGGTTATATGATTGAAGCAATTAGAATTTGACTGACCATGACTCTAGCCAATGTCGGGATCTTAAAATGAAGGGACATTGAGTGCACAGTAATTATGTTTTATAGTTCTTATGAATCTACAGATAGCATTCATTTCCAATTGGGTAGTTGTGACATCTATGCTGGGGTCACTCACGACTTATGGAAACTAAATGTGATTAATTGGGATTTTCACATTTAGCTTGGAAAGAGTTTCCAATAATATTAAGAGTTAATATTATTTATTTCCATTATCATTTGGACTTGAACCTCGTAAGTCACACACATAAAAGTAGCAGCGACAATGATAATAATTAATTTGATTATTAACTAAAGTGTTTAATTAATTAATTAAATTAATTGAATTAGATTTTCACTTGTGCGGGGATCTAGCATATCCCGAAATCTAATTCAAAGGTTAGGACTATTAAATATTAATTTGGATTTAATTTAATAAATGATATTAAGTTTAAGGACCAAATTAATATTTGCCACCAATACTAGTTTGGATATGGACCATGAGATGGGTCATATGCATGTAGCTTAATGGATGATGGATAGGCTTAAATAATTAAATGTATTAGTGAGAAGGGCCTTATTTAAGTGTTAAATAAAGCCCATAAGACTAATTAGTGCATGTTGTAGAGATGGGCATATTTAAGAGTTAAATAAGCCTAAGCCTAAGCCTAAGCCTAAGCCCACTTACTAAAGGAGGTGCCACCTAAGCATGTGACATGGTGGCCACATAAGCATTGCTTTACATGCAATGTGATTGCATGGTTGACAATATGGAGATGTGTTATAAGAATGCACCTTAAGTTAGTGGTCATTCTCTGCATGCATGAGATAGCTTATTTTACACTTAAAATGAAAAAGTAAGCACATGCATGAGATTGCTTATCCTACACTCAAGCTTAAGTTAGTGGAGAATCTCTACACATGAAAATTAGTCTCTTACATACATATACTTAGTTAATGGAGTTTCTCTACACTCTTAACTTATAATTTTTCCTTAGACACACTAACACAAAAAGAGAAAAAATAAGAGTTCAGACTTCTTCTTCTTCTTCTTCTTTCTTCTAAGTGTGTGAGTGAGAGATACAAGAGTTGTATTTCTTTTAAGTCCTTATGCAAGAGTTGTGCAAGTAAAGACTACATCCATCCAAAGAAAACAAGAAGTCCTACATTATCCAAGCAAGGAGAGGAGCCCTAGCAAGCTTTTAGGTCACCACAAAGGAGGAGCTTGTGGGTAGAGATTCTTCAAAGCTTTGAGGCATTCCGGTGCCACTTGTGTGTTTCAAGCTAGAGGCTTCACACTTAGGGAGTTTGAAGCTTGTAGATTTGCATCAACCATTTCTTAAAGCCTATCGAGCATGCTACCAACATTTAGAGTTTATAAGAGTTACTAAACTCTAGATTTAGGTCTCTTGCCATGCTTTGTGTTTTGGTTGTTTTGTGAATCTTTGATTTTTGTTGTCTATTAAGCATGCAAGAAAATTAGTTGTGTAAATTATATGTGTTGTGATCTTAGTAGTTTTTGGAATTCTTGCCTTTAATGCAAGGATTACACATTAGGAAAAGTTTTTGAAATTTATCCTAACCGGTTTCGTGCTCACACCACGCTTCTGCTATATTTTAGTGTGTGTAATCAATTCCTTTAAGCATTGACATTGATCACATTCCCATCAAATATGACAACACAAGTGCTATAAACCTTAGTAAGAACCCTATTCAACACTATAAAACTAAACACATTGACATCAGACACCTAATCTTACATGATCATGCACAATTTAGTGATGTTGCACTTGAATTTGTTAACATCAGTCATCAACTTGCCAATATTTTCACAAAACCTCTCAATGAGGAAGGGCATAGTTTTATTATTCATGAACTTAACATGCCTAATGGGTCTAGTTTGAATTAATTGCATCTCTTATATGCTTGAATGATTGAATTGAAGAATTGCACTTCTTGCACTTTAAAAGGTCTATATGTTTAGATTTAGAGCATATTACTGATAAATCAATAAAATTTATTTATTTTATTTGTCAATGTATTTGCACATATTAATATGTCCAAGACACTTAAGTGCATTTGAATGATTCAAAATTATTTATTTTTTACAATCAAAATTTGCTCTTTTTTTTTAAAATATGCAAGTTTGTCAATTTAGTCCTGGAAGGGCAAAATTACAAAGTTTTCTTAAACTTTTTAAAACCCAATTGCAACTTTTCAAAACTTTAGGGCCAAAATGCAATTTGATCAGACTGCTATTGGTGACAATTCAGCTTGTGACACATGTTTACCTTTGACATAGAGACACTTATGGTTATGATCCCAATCGTGACCTTGATCATGACTAGCATATCTTGATCGTGAGAACGGTCCTGACTAGCTTTGAAAAATGAATTTTTGGCATTAAAAGGCACATCTTTTCAAATTAAAAATGATTTTCCAAGCTTTTAAGTAGTCCCTTGAAGCACCCAACCTCCTACTTAAGTTTATAAATACTCTTAATTCATTCATTCCATATTCTTTTAACTCTTTTTTCCCTTATTCTCCTAAAATCATCTATTTCTATCATTCAAAATCTTCACAAACCATGGCTTCCGAAAAGGCAAGAAAAACCTCTTCTTATAGTGACTCTTCCTCAAGGAGAGCAACCAATAAACAAACTTAAAAAATCTCTTCCACCCTTCTCCTATTCATCTAATGAAATAAAGTAAATAATTATAGCCTTTTAAAAGAGAAATCTCATTCCCTCAAGGTTCATGTCCAAGAGTACTCTAGAGAAACTTAGGTGTTATAAAAAAGTTGAATAATAGGGATTTTTGAATTTACTTTTAATCCTCTTCCTACCTATCCATCCCTAGTTATAGAATTTCTCTCTACTTATACTTTTAGAACTACCTCCTTTGATGACAATAATCTATACTTTAGTATGAGATTCAAATTAAGGGGAAAGGAAATTTCATAACCTCTCTAGAGTTTCATGCTTTCTTTGGATTCACTAGAGGAAGGTCATATCCAAACTTTGTCTACTTAGTTGCCACATTCATTTTGAGTTAAGCATTGCAAACCCTAAGCCATCTCTTTTTTAGTCGGACACACAAAAGCCTCTTCCCTCAACTCCAGATCCCATTGGTACATCCACCACTTTCTGACCTACATTTTTATCACCTTAGGTCCAAATAATAAAGCCTTATCTCTTGATAACTTGTTCATTCTTCATTGCATGGTTGATGGTAATCTCATTTCCCTTTAAAGGTCCTTATAATAGAGATTATGGCTTGTGAGTGATAGTGTCTCCAACTCCATTTGCATTAGAGCCATTATAACAAAACTTGCCCATTTCTTCTAAATAAATGTTTCTAAGATTGACTCCATTCCCTCTATTCTCCTTGATGACACTTTTATTAATAACTTCAAATAATTCAAAAGTGTCAACAATCGTTGGGTTTGGAAAGATGATGCCTCTCAAGAAGGTGGTTAAGGTAATGACATGGAGGAGCTGCTCCACCAAATTGAATAATTTGAGGAACAATAGGGTGATGAAGTAGAAATTTCCACTCAAACCACTCAATGGAAGAGGGCAAGAAATGAAGAGACATCAAGTGGAGCAAAAGGGCTTGAAGATGAACCTCAATGGGTAGGTTAACTTTTTAATTGGATGTCCTTGACAGAATCCAACTTCAATGCCCATTTTGATTAAGTTGACTCTCACATTGCTCAATCTTCAATATGATGTTTATTACCTTTATTATATAAAATGATATAAATATGAATGGGCTCCATTTTTTCACCCCTTAACCTCCACAAAAAGGAGAAATGATGATCTCTTCCATCCTTAGTTCCTTATTTTCTTGTTGTTTTAAAATTTTTAGATTTCTAAATTTTTATATATTGTGGGCTCACATTTTTATATATTTTAAGTTTTTATTTTGTGTCTTGAATTAGTCTTGGACTATATATAATCATCCTTTCATTAATAAATATTAGTTATTTTGTGTCAAGTCTCTTTTCTCTTAAATATATGTATTCTCTTTGCATTGTTTTCTTTTCCTCCTTATATCCCTTTTTGCGTTTTACCAAGAGGGGGGGGGGGGGGGGGGGGAACTACTATTTTAAGTGTCTACATTATTTTAATGTGCATTAATCATTTATATTGAATATGCAATACTAACAAATAAAATCTAATGCCTTAAAAATGCAAGTTAAAAAGCTTGAACCTTTAAACTTCAAAATCTCTCAAATGGGTACACTTAAATTTCAAAACAACCATGCACACATTAAGGGGAAGTACTACATTCATATATTAGCACTATTTTTCTTTAATCTCACTCAAAATTGTTTGTCAAAATTAAAAAGGGGGAGATTATTGGCCATTTGCATGATTAAGGCTTAATCCACCTCGTTTGTGATTTTAACAAACTCAATTTTGAGTTACTATTTTATTTATTTTAAGTATGTATAACTTAAACACAAATAAGAGCAAATTTCAAGCATAAAATTCAAGTTTAACATTAAGACAGTGATGCTCACAATCTCCATCATGATCGTGAGCTTCCCTATGAGTGCAGCCATGCTAAAAGACTTTATTAAAGAAAAGATATAATTACCCTCATAGTTGGTGTCATGATCGAGATGGTGCTTGTGACAAGACCATCGGGGTCATGATCAAGCCAAGCCAGATCATGACCAAATTAGATGAGAATAAAAAATCCTCTATTGACCCTCACTAACTATTCACAGCCATGATCATGATTATGATGAAGGTAACAATTTAGTCTTATGAGCATGACTCAAGAAGACCATAAAGACCAAAGAAGCAGTGACCCTCACTATCCATATCATAACCGTGATCATGAAGTGACACAAGTCACGAGTATGACTCAAGAAATTCATGAAGACCAAATAAATAGTAACCCTCATGGTCTGAAGTCACATTTATGACCACAATCATGATCCAGCTGGCAACCACATAATGGTCACAGTAAAGGCTCCAACGGCTAGTTTTATTAATGGTCTCGATCATGACTAGGTATATCACAACTGTGACCATGACCATGGTCAACTCTGCAAAAAGCTAGTTTAGCATTTTATGAAGATGATAAAGCTTAAGGAAGGTGAGGAAGCTCTCAAATAGCTAGTTTTTGCTTCTTAACTATGAATACATCTCCTAAAACTTTATTTAAGATGTTAGATGAGTAGTAAGAATTCAAGTGTACTCTAAAGCATTCTCAATTCCTTAAGTATGGGTTGTGTGTTCTAGACTACATTTTTCTTCATTTCTTTTCTTGAGTTGAAAAAGGGAAGTGAGGAACTAATTCTTGTGGAATTAGTTTATGTATGAACCATTAACACACTTAGGTTTTTAGTGGTTAAACCTAAGCCAAGAAAAGCTTGATTGTAAAGGTTTGAGTTTAGCCTCAAAAACTCTCTTATAATCAATATAAGAAAGTAAATAGATTGATTATGGGTTTACAAAATCTTAACTTGGGAATAAGTTAGGTGGAGACATAGGTTTTTTATAAACCAAACTCCTTAAATCGATGTGTCCTTTCATCTAACCTTCTTTTACTTTGTTAATCATTCTTAATTCCTTCAAATTTTTCATTAGCACTATTCATTCCCCTTTAGGGGCTTTTTAGTGATGTGGGACTACAAGATGTCGAATAAGCCTCCATGTTATAAAAAATAATATAATAACCTAAATAAACATAATAAAGAAAGGTAGCATGACTAAAATGACCTTAGTAAAAAATAATAACCATAACTCTATAGTTTTTTACATTTTGAATTTGGGAATTAGGGAAATCTATTAGAAGAAAAATAAGGAGATTAAAGATGAAGAAGAGCGACAAGGAGATTAAGTTTATTCAGATTACAAATCACTTATTTTCTTGAAGTTGAATGTGTTCCTTCAAGTGCATTGATATCATAGATGCTTCATCGATATTATATTAAAGTTGAAGAGTTTTATAATTTTTGATAAAGTTGTGCAAGGTAAATATGCTTTTTTTGTTACATTTTATTTTTTGTTTATTTTACACCAAATAAAGTGATACAATTACTGTTGGATGTTATGAATAAAATGTTACTTTACATGTTTATTTACTATTTTTTCTATTTGTATATACAAATGCAGATATGGAATCTTTTTATTTGTATATACAAATAAAGATATGTGGTTGATGTTTTCTATGGTGGAATCTTTCTGATTAACAATGCGTAAATGGAGACAAGTTATATTAAGGTTGCCAAGGTGGAAATACCTATAGATATTGACAAGTTTGTCTTAAGTAAAGTAGTGAGCTCTCTTTAGGATATGTTTGGTAATATGGAGATTATTAAGATACATTTTAGGAAACCAAAGAAACCTCTATCACATGGTCTAATGCTTTTGTGTAGACACAGAAAATATCGTAGGCTATTTGAGTTTAGTGGATAAGATAATAAATCAAGATGTTAATTTGACCCAACCCTCTTTAGGTGTAGAGATTGGAGCAATTTTGGGTAGTTTAGCAAGCAAGAGGGATAACTAGGTGATTGTCTTGAGGATGAGCTCTTGGGCAATATAGTAGATAAAGTCCTTAAAGGGGTTGCAAGTCAAGATTATGAAACAAGTCAACCTTAGAAGGGATGTAAGTCAAGATTATGAAGCAATTCATGATGCAGCAAATCAGAGGACTACAACTCAAAGGGATGCAAATAATAATCAAACATCTACTAGATATGTTGATTTTCCTATGACTACTATTAAAAGTGTAGAGCAAGGTCAAGAAGTTAAATATGGAGAAGACGTATATGATTTTGAAGATAAAGAAGAAAATGTTCAGTTTGATTATAAAGGTTTCAATGATGACAATGAAGAGTTATAGTAGGCCAGGCAAACATTGAGGGAATTTGTCTAAAGAAAGAAAAGAAGTAAAGCTAAATTTAATCCTCAAATTCACTTTGAAGCTGAATCTGCAGTAGCTACTAAAATTTTTTTGGAAAAATTTTAGCACATCTTCAAGAAGATGAAGAGATAAATGAGGATTGGGACTCTGATGATGATGATTGAAGCTGTATTGATTCAAATGGGAGTGATTTTGATTATGTTGTGAGAAGAACAAGAAGCAGATTTCCAGCCTATAATCTAAAGGCTAAAAAGGTATCATTCTATCTTGGCATGACTTTTAGATGCCCTACAAAATTTAAAGAAGTAATTACAAGATATTCAATATAATAAAAGGAAAGAACTTAATTTTGCTAGAAACACTAGTAGCCAAACTAGGGTTAAATGTGTAAAAAGGAATTATCCATGGCTTATATATGCATCCAAAGATAATCTCACCCAATCATATTAGATTAAGACATTCTTTGATAGGCATAATTGTGGGGTTTCCTTAAAAAACTACAAAGTAACATTAAAATGGCTACCATATAATTATGTGCATGCAGTAATGTAACTTTTTCATCTACAAACTATAATTAAGGAAGATTTGAAGGTGGAACTGTGTTTATCATAAATAAGAATTGCAAAACTATTGACAATTACAAAACCTGAAGGTGATTTAAAGGAAGAATATATTAGGATTTAGGATTACTTAGCAAAGATTGAAAGGTCTAATCCAAGTTTTACTACAAGTATAAAAGTACAAAGACCACTGCCCAATGAGCTTCTTGTGTTTAAGAGGGTGTACATTTCATTAGATTGTCTTAAAAAAGGGCTATTAGGAGGATGTAGAAAAGTGTTATGGCTTAATTGTTATTTTTTAAAGGGGCAAGTAAAGGGTGAGATCCTAGTTGTCATTGGTCATGATGGGAACAATCAAATGTTCCCAGTAGCATGGTATATGGTCACATGTGAAAATAAAGTGACAAGGACGTGGTTTATAGGATTAATTATGAAAGACTTGAACTTGAATGATGGGGAAGGCTGGACTATTATCACATATTAGCAAAAGGTTAGTAACTTATCTTCAAGTATACATATTTTCATTATTAATTCTAAAAAATATTTAGATATATAATATTAGTTAGGTATTATTTTCAATGATTACTTAATGTAGTAAGCATTCTTTTACCAAAAGCCGACGTATTATGCGAGACACCTTTATGCAAAATAGAGGAAGAAACATAAAGGCATTTTATTTGCACAAGCAACTTTAGAAGTGTGTGAAATCTAATAATATGCCTGATTTTGAAGAGAATATGAAATAAATGAAGAGGTTATCATTATAAGTCTTTAAAGATATGTGTGAGCAACGTAATATTTTCTGCTTGCTGTTTTTGAGATAGCTTTACCGAATGGGACATTTGTTCTGTTTACGGGATAGGGATAATGGTTTGTCTTGGGGGGATGCAAGACACTTTGTGTTTGTGGAGTCACCACCTGATTTTTAGAAAATTAGGAAAAGATGAAAGGGACGACATCAGGTCACTCAACGAGTATCGTCCCCAACAGAGATTCTAGGTTTGGGAGATCACATATACTTTTTGGCTATTTCTCATTATAATACTCGATACATGGCTACCGTAGCACCCTAGTTTCAATAATGACAGTTGATATATACACATTCACAAAAGCACACTAATAATAACAGAAAACAAAGGAGAGTAATATGATTATTTATAGGGCTTTCCGAGTAAATACATTTAAAAAGGGAAAAAGGGGTGTGAAAATGTAAATCTAATCCTAATCTAAAAATATGCCTGCAAAACAGTGGTTAGCACAACTATGTGCGATTCCATCCATTCATCCACTCAGATAGCAAGTAAGCAGGGAATACTCACTTAATCAAAAGACCAAATATAGGCATAATCATGTGCATTTGTAGGAATTATTATGAAATATTTCTAAATAGTAGAGAAATAATGAAAGATGCATCATTGCATCATTGGACCCCATGAAATGGACGCTCTAGCTCAGAAATATGAACTTTCATATTATTGAATGCATTTTGATGCAAAAAAGACAATTTATTATAAGCAAAAATAAAGCAGAGATTATTCAATCATCATGCAAATTGCTAGTCTCACCACGCAATCATAATAATTTCTCAACTGCTGGCGGCAATAAAAGTGAAATGCAAAACAGTGAAATAAACGTGCAAAAATGATTATTGGGTCCCCAGATTCGATTGAGCTTGTTTTTTATTTTTTTAAAGCTTTAGCTTTGCGGGATTTTCAAGTTGTTCTTGTCGAGAGGTTGAAAATGACGTGTAGAATGTAAATTCGTATACCTTTGAATCGTGCTTTGACAAAGATATGGGTGGGTTTGGTTCAAATCAGTCTAAAAAATCCTACGAAAAACATCGTAGGTGAGCCGAAAGTGTGTAAATTAGGACTCCTGAGTCTTTACTTTGATAGTGTTTCAGTGTGTGTGTCGGCCCCCTTAAATGGAAGATAGAGACCCCTATTTATAGGGAAAATAGTGAAAATACGCATGATCACGCGTCCCAAAGCACGTACATGTGCCTTTTTGCATGTGCAAGCATATTGGGGCCCGTCACAGTGCGAAGTGTGCATGATCACGCTTAGGTATGCATGATCATACCTTGGGGGTGCGTGATCACGCACTCAGGCGCATGGTCACACGCGCCCTTGGGCTATTTTCGGGTCTTTTGTGCATGTTTTTAGGGGTTTTAGGACCTCCCGAACGAATTTCTGACATTCGTTTCATCAAAATCAGCTTCCAACTTTCACAAAGTTGAACACCAGTCTGGCGAGTTGTGAGTTTTAAGCAACGGTTGCTCAAAATTCCTATAATTCATAATTTAAAAAATCAAGGTGTGACTTAATGATTCGGTAACCAGTTTCACCCTCTAAATGCTCAGTTCGGGCTTTTCAGACTCACAGTACGCTCTAGAGGCGGTCTGAATGAACAGACACTTGTCATGTTCGGGGAGATATTTTCATCATCGGACCTTTTTAGGGACAGTCAAAACTCAATGTATGACAATATGTTGAACACTTATCATAGTCATTGGTGCAGTGCTTAATTCAATACACAAGTGAAATAAAACATTATTGATAATAATTTAATAGAAGCATTTAATGAAAAGATAGTTGAACATATGGCCAAAAAAATGTGTGCAATGTTGGAAGGTATTAAGAAGTTATTTATGGATAAACTTAGAGATAATAGACAACTTTATTAGAAATGGTTGCGTGACTTTAGGCCTGAGATTAGAAAAAAATTATTTGATAATTGTTTTGGCCCATTGTCATATGCTTTGGAATAGAGAAAATGGCTTTGAAGTTAAGTATAAATGAGATACCTATGTGGTTTATCTAAAAAATAAAAATAGCGTTCATCAAGGTTGGGATTTAACAGGAATTCCATGCCATCATGTTGTGTGTACAATCCATCATATTGAGAAAAATTTAGAGGATTATGTGCATGAATGGTACAGAAATGAGAAATGTAAATAAGCTTATAGACATATGATGGGAGGCATGAATTGTAAGAAGTTTTATGGTAGAAGAGAGGTTAACCTACCTCAACCACCACAAGATAAAAGAATGTCTAGCGAACCTGCAAAAAAAAATATAAGAAAAGAGAAAGGTGAGTTGTAAAGTGGTTATAAATTAACAAGGAAAGGTAAATAGATAACTTGCCAAGTATGCTACCTAATAGGACACAACAAGAAAAAATTCTCAACCTTAAAGAATGGAAAACCTAAAGATTCAGGACCATCTACAATAGTTGAAATCTCACAACCTATAGCTGAAAGATCACAACTTATAAGTATGATTTTACTTTACACTATTATAATTTTATGTTTAGATATATAATATCAATTTGATTGTTATTATAATTGCTTGTGTTGTGTTGGTTAGGTTGGTGGTGGTAAAAAATAAAATATGCAACCAAGTGCATTGAAAAATTCAATACCGATTACTGCACATTCAGTGCTAGATGTTGCACATTCAGGACCATCTGCTACACATATGCAACCAAAAGCATTGACAAATTCAATGCCAACTTTTTTCAATCAGGTATGCAGTATTTAAAAAGTCAAAAAAGTGTTGAATGTAATGTTTTAGTTCACAGGTAGCAGTGATTTATTGCTTTTTATAATGCATAGGATTCAAGACCATATGCTAGTGTACTTTCAGAAAATGACAGATTTATAATTCATTATAATAAAAAAAGAAAGCTCATATAAGTTGAAGTAATAACCCGTAGATTTGCTAATAAGCCTCCATGTGCATTTGATGTGGTAATCAATAAGTTAAATTTTATGTCATGCTTCTACAACCTCAAACTAAAAGTTTAAAATGGTTGTCACTAATGTCATTATAAGAAAAGGGAATGAGCTTGAACCAACTTTCATGACACAAAGGACATAGGGTTTTATGAAAGGTAGAAAGCAATTCATTACCACTAATTAGATTCATGTAATGCTTGCCTTTGTGCAATTGCTAAATTAATTAATATTGTTACCTAATGTCTGTAATTTTTCACAATGTTTAGGCTAAGAGACAAAAAAATTAAAAAGAAAAAGAAAATGAAATCAAACTCAACTGTTAAATGAAGGACTAGACCAATTATTGCTGACCAAGATCAACTTCTAACTCAATAGTCAATTGTAAGTTAAAAGACATAAGACTACAATATCTGTGGCCATTGGCTTTAATTTTGGAATATTGTATATTTTGGCAAGGCTTATGAGACTTGGTTTTTAGTTAGACTCTTTTATTGTGGATTCTTATATATTTTGGCTAAGTTTATGAGAGTTAGATTTTAGTCAATAGTTGTTTTGCTCATTTATGCAGCTGATAATGGTTATTGAATCTAAAATATTCATGATATTTTAGCTTAATATCAAGTTTTATACATTAATATTCAAAGTCATTTTTGTGTATGTTATGTTACTATTTTGAATGCTTATGCCTTTTGAATGTTCATCCATTGAAAATAGTTTTTTACTGCTTTTGCAATAGCCACTTGCCTTTTCTTCAAGTTTTTATCTCTAAACAATTGTTGTGGTTTTCTCTAATTAAGGTGGAATTGGTGTTTTTATCAAACATTAAATGGCCATGACAAACTCTTACAGGTTATTTCTCTATTTATTAGAACTATGGCCATGACGAACTCTTATAATTTATATTTTTGGTTTTCTTTAATTATACAGCAGTAGTAGCTTGCCAATTTTTTCAACATTCTAGTTTGTTTTGTACATTCATTATTTTAGTTGCCTATTTTACCATAAAGCATGAAAAACACTAGACAAACATACACAGAGCTTCAATACATACACAAAAAATAGCCATTATACAATTTCAATGTGGTTACACATAATGAACCTTAGGTACATTGCATTGAAATCATGAACTTTAATTAACCTACAACAGTTCATAACATACAACATCAAAAAGTTCCATAATAAACATGATAGAAACTTCATAGGTCTATCACAAATAAGAAAAAACACAAGCTACCAACACCATATAATCATAAATATCAACAAAATCACAAACACCCATAGACGCTTCTCTCTATTTTGACTTCTCTCTAATTCATTTTCAAGCTTCGATTTACCAGACAATAAACTATGAATTATGCTCCTTGATCTTTCACATAGTTGTATCTCAAACCACTCAAATGTCGTGTTGTAAGATGGGTCCTCACAAGACTAAAACCTCCTTCCTGGATTTGTATATGTCCATGAAGTCCTTATCACTTGGGGTGCATTTGTTTGGTAAAAAGTAAGGGTGGGAATTGGAATCGGAATGGATGATTCTGATTCCTAGTATTTGGTTAGCTAAAATTAACATGGGAATAGGAATGTGATTCCCCCATTGATGGGAATCACCATTCCCCTCTTCTTTTTAAGGAATGACTTTGGATTCCCTTGGAAATCAAGTCAAATTAATTATAAATTGGTCAAATATGTAAATATTAACATTTATTTTTTAAAATTTATAAATAAAACATATAAATTAATAAGAATATGCATTAAATGTTTGAATAAAAAATATTTATCAAAAGTAAATAATTTTTATAATTTCTTAAAATAATAATAATATTTTTATAAAAAATATTTTATACTACATAATTATAATATTAATTTTTAATATATAAAAATAATTATAATGTTAATTTTTTATAATTAAAAAATATTTTTTCATAAAAGAAATTTTAGTTGTTAAATGATATTTGATTTTTATTCCTATTATTATTCCCTAGTGAAACCAAACACCTTCTTCAAATTTCCATTCCCATTCCCTCTGATTTCAGAGTATGAACCAAACTCCCCCTTATTGGTTTCCACATATGCACTTGTTATTATCATCTATGACTCTTTTAGAATAATACGCAAAAGCAAGAACAGGACAATAGTGAATGCAATAAGAAGAAAAAACAAAGAAAAAGAAACCTTAATCCGCTTTATTTATGAGAAAAAGAAGAAAAAGCATTCACCCAATATGAGAAAAAGAAGAAATACAATCGATTTTGAGATTTTAATAGTTGTAATTCTTTGAGAAAAAGAATCCATTTTACGTTAGAAACCTTAAATCCCAAATTTGTTTTGCTCTATGTTGTGCATCTCCTTTTTTAACATAGCTTCAAGGTTATTTTAGTAATAACAAACTTTCTTTTATATTTGGCATATGACATAAAGGTTTATTTCACATCTTGTGGTCCTACATCACCTTTCCGATCTTGCCACATATGCTTAAATCAGTCAGAAGCACTTACATGACCTGTATTGTTTGAATTGGGACACTCAATTGAATTAAAAAAAAATTAGACACTCAATTTTCAAAATTTAAAAAGTTCAGACACTATTGGTACAATTTTTCCTTTATTTTATCATAAATTTAAAAGAGGTGAGCACGGGTTGGAGAAATCTGGGGATTTAAAATCTCTGAAACCATACCAAATTTTGGGGATTTTAAAAATAAAATCTCCAATACAATACCAAATTTAAAAATCTCCATATTGATACCATCCCATTTTTAGGACAGTTCGATACAAAGATTCGATTCTTTCGAAATGGTTTGGTATGGTAGGTTCAAGACAGGAATTTGGAACTTATATTATACACAAATTTATATTATTGACTGAATTTATACTAATTACCAACAAATAAATAGTTAAAGTTTTGTGTGTGTTTGTACATGTTTGTATAAATATATATTTAATACATATTTTTGGAAAAATAATTATGTATACTTAAGTGTGTGTGTGTGTGTGTGTATATGTACATATATATAATCGGTTCGATATAGTTAGAGACAATTCAATTTGGTTCTTGGCGTAGAGAATTTATAATCTTTAAATCCATCCAAATAAAAATTATCAGAACAGTTCTATTTGAAGAAATTCTAACGGTAAATAGAGTTTTTCGAATACAGATATTTTTGAATTGGATTTTTAATACAATTAGGAGTAGTCTGAAACTTGTGTTGAGCCCAATAAATAACAAAAAAAAAGGATTTTTAAAGAAATAATAACAAAAAATGGTACAAAATTTCAAAAACACGGTTGACATTTTTTCTTTCAAAAATATGGTATTTGACAATAATTATTTAAAAATACTGTGGTTGTTCAGATCAACCAAAACAATTAAAACAACCACAAAAACAATCTAAACAAACAAATAAAAATAACTACAAAATAACCAAATAAAAATAACTACAAAGACAACTGAAACAACCAAATAAAAATAACAACTAAA
>CATIWM010644431.1:0-10912 GCA_949671775.1 Mallotus repandus
TGGATGCAATGAATGCTTGTGACTTTAGTTTTTTGAATTCATCATACGTTATTAGAATAGCAGAAACTTGTGGCCTTCAATTAACAGAAGCAGAGGTAGCCTTGGAAAATTGCAAAAACGAGGGTAGATTTATCAAGATGATCAGAGAAATAATATCAAGTAAGCTCCACTTATTTTCTGCATTTTAGAAAGGTATTTATATATTTGTCAAATAATTAATCAAGTAATGGTGTTTATTAATTAAAACGAGTTAAATTATCAGAATAAGAAATTGCTAATTACAATAAATTTTTGTTTTTTCCAGATCGCCATTCCCGTGGTTGAGTTGGATAGAAAGCAGAATGATTTATATTTGAAATGGGATGATTGTAACAAGATTGAAGAAATTTTTTTTTTTTAAGTGTTCCAGAGATGAGGCTGAATGCTCTCGTTAGAAGTAGAAAATCCACAATTTTTTTTATCTCCATGGTTAATTATTTATTATCTTTTCGTTTTCTTTCCCTTCATTTCTCAATGCTATTGCTTGAAGTAGCATCAGCTTCCCAGCAGTTCTTGATATGTGGAGGCCAACAAAGAGTGTTGCCAATAAAACTTAAGTCCCTGGCTATTGGTCAAGTTGAAATTATTCAGAAATCTCAAGCTTGATATGCTTGGGGGAATTTCACCATTAATATGATCTTAAGAAAAATTAGAATTCTCGTTAGTCTAATTTCTTCAGAAATTTTTGGAGTTAATATATTATGTGACTAATTTAAAAATTACAAAGCTCCAAGTCAAATATCTGGCAACTTATAAATTATTTGACAAATTTAAAAATTATAAAGTTCTAAGAGTTGAATCTCTTGCAGATTCGAGGCAATGAACCCTTGAAATTATTTGAACTCAAGTCGATGATAGAGTAATCAGATTCCTTGCCAGTGTAGAAGAGCAATTGTGGAACAAAATACAAAGGGAGCTTGAGATTTTGAATTGAGATTTTTGAGCATGGCAAGTTTAGAAATTTTTTAATGCTTTAGCGAGTGAAGCCATGTAGAAAACTCATGAGGACTAACTTGCCAAGATTTCAATGTTGTGTTTGTTGGGGAATTTTTTCCTACTTAAAAAACATATTATACCCAATGATCATATTCATAATATATATTTTCTACTTCAAGTGTATTACACTCAATAGCCAAATTTATGTTACATGTTATATTCAAAATAGCTAAATTTATGTTACATGTTATAAAAAAAAAAAAAAAAAGGCAATGATACGTGCTCCATATATTGCACCTGATGATTAAATATATGATATATATTATGCGGATAAGAATTTCCATGTTTGTAACATGCTGAAAAGGTGGAGTCCATACTCGGGTAACTCTCCAAAATAGATGGTTGTGAGATGTCTCGAAGCTCTTCAAATTTTTTACATTCCAAAGCCTAAAAAGAGACTTGCCTTCCGATATATAGAAACAACACGCAAACAAGAAAAAACAACTATTTCAAAAGCATTTGAGAGATAACATCAAACTTATTTACAAATCTCAAAAGCAATTACTCTATCTTTTAATCAAAAACTTGAACATAATATTCTCAAAATATAATTCCAGCATAACAGACCTTCATTTTAAGACTCAAACAAGCCCCTTAAGATAATTTGGGCATTTATAATCTAGTTGTATCAACAAGATTCAAATAACTATTTAGATTTTATAAGAAAATACATACATATATATTCAAGAATTTCATTGAACAAGATACAATTCCATTATTGATGCAGGAAATCATATTACAAATGCCCTATTAAATAGCAAAGGACCCACTACTGCCCAAAAACCCACCACAAATCCAGGCACAATGCCCACATACAAATAGAACCAATCCACTACTTCAGAATCTTCACCTTCTGTTATTGTTTCCTTCTCAATCCCATCTGTAGCATCATCGGCTCTGGAGTCGTTGGTAAGAGGAGATCCATATGGGTTCGAATGTCACACCCACTCTGCTAGGAGCAGTCGTGACTTGCTGATAGCTGGAACTTTCTAAATACTATAATCGTACAACACATTAATTAAAGGGATAATAAACTCACAAGTCCTATAAGTTATCCAAAATTTCAATAAAGTCCTAAAACAATATTTTTTTATTGAGTCCTAAAAGTATTTAAAGTATGTCACGTTAGTCCACTTCTATTATCTCAAACAGAATGGACTGACATGGCAACTAGATCCTACCAAATGAACTAATGTGTGTAGCCAACTCATCAATAATACTGCCCACAAGTCTTATAAGTTATCCAAATTTTCAATCAAGTCCTAAATTGTTTCTCTCCTAATTAACATGAAGTAAAACCATTGCACAATATCTCTATTTCAAACATCATGAATCATCATCAGCGTACATTGAAAAATCTTCCAAAAAATTAGAGAATCTCAATTTCAGAAATTTCATTGCTCAATATCCAAGAACTGCAAAGAGAATTTCATATTTAAAAAAATAATAAGAACAATAAAAGTGAAAAGAAAGAATCACTCAAGGATTTCATATCTAAAAAAAATAAAAAGAACAATAAAAGTGAAACAGAGGAAGAAAAGAATCACTCAAGGATTTCATATCTAAAAAAAAATAAAAAGAACAATAAAATTGAAACAGAGGAAGCTAAGTTAAGAATCGATAATACTCTTCTACAAATTTTAAGAATCGAAACAGCACCAACAAGATTGCCTTGTTCAGCTGCAGTTCTTGCTTGTGACATCGACTCAACTACTTGAAGTCTATTACGTTGTCTTCTCCAATGCAGCTACACCGTTCAAGCTACTGTCCAAATTGACTCCATCATCCCGCCAGTCTATGGCTATGCCGACATTTTTTTAGGACTTGATTGAAATTTTGGATAACTTATAGGACTTGTGGGTTTAATATCATTGATTAGTTGGCTGCATATGTCAGTACATTTGGTGGGGTCTAATTGTCATGTCAATCCATTCCGTTTGACATAATGGAGATGGACTATCATGAAACACTTTAAATGCTTCTAGGACTCAATTAAAAAAAGAAATTTTTTTAGGACTTGATTGAAATTTTTGACAGCTTATAGGACTTGTGGATTCATTTTCCCTGAATTAAACATAAATTATAGGGATATTATATAAGGATAATGAACCCACAAGTCCTATAAGTTTTTGAAAATTGCAATTAAGTCCTAAATTTTTTTTTAATTGAGCCCTAAAAGCTCTTAAATGTTATCACGTTGGTCCATCTCTATTATGTCAAACAGAATGGACTAGCGCCAATTAACTTTGACAACATTTTCCATGTGTTGATCAAATAAAAAGGCCTTGACACATAAGCACTCCAAGACCCAAAAAGCTAAGACAAAAAAAAATCCTTTAAAAACAAAATAAACTCTCCCTTTCTGTTTACCTCTTTGTCTCCTTCATTAAACTCTACTTATTTATTTAAGAAACACTAACTCCTCTTCTTCTTCTTGTAACTGATCCCCTCCATTCAAGAACGTTTAGAATGGCATCTGGGTTCTCCGACGATGGGCGGATTTGATTCAAGAAATGCTCACAGTTCCATGAACACAAGCTAACAGTGTTCCCCTTCCTCAATTGTAGCTTCCTCCAGATTTGGAATCTACATTACTGCAGCAAGTGTTGAACCTCACACCAGAGCAATTGAATTCATTGCCACCAAAATAGTGACAACAAGTTATTCAAATCTAACAGGCACTTTGGCAAGATAAGATACAACTATCATGCAATTGATTCATCTAACTCAAAATCCATGTAAAATTATTGTTTGTGTAGGATCTAGTTTTAGAATGTGAAATGCACAAGCATTAGATATAAATTTGTCATTCTTCTAACAACGTATTTGTTATTCTTCTAACACCTTTGTCCAAACCAATTAATTGACATCGTTGACCATTGTAAACTTAACATAAAACATCCATGGAATCATTCTTCAAGATTTATAGGAAAAAATTATGGCTTCTTAATTCAGTTCCCAGCCAACAGACATGACCAACAATAATGCATATAGAAAATGGATTATGGAAACATTAGTTCATGAAAAAATCCCTTGAAAAAATTAGTTCATGCAAAGCTCAGTACAGTCTTTAAGATCTGAGCTTTTAATCCCTTGAAAAAACCCCAAAGGTCCTTCTCTATTCCATATTGCACAAATGATTCAGGACACTATTTTTTTGGATTTTGGTTTACCCATCCTACTTTCATCGTAATCCGACTCCGTAGCTTGAATCATCACTTTGCACCTGTATGGACAACATATTTACTTTATAGACTCCATAAACGGTTTTAAAATCATAGTTTAAAAAGATAGATAGACACCCACCTGATGGCTGGATATGTGATGAAGGTGGAAACACTTTTTAAAATTCCACCCAAAATAAAAGTTGAGAAGGCAAAAAGGGCCTCCATGAAAGAACCATTTCCAACTGCATTCTGATTGCTCAGCACCACCAACTCATCCCTAAAACTACTAACTCATATTGATACGTTACAAAAGTTGGTGGCAATGATTCATTGCAATCAAATCCACTCTAAGATGCCATTGTAAACAATCTTGAAGGGATAGGATCAGTTACAAGAAAAAGAAGAAGAAGAATAGTTAGTACTTCTTAAAGAAACAAATAAGACAAGTAGAGTTTAATGAAGGAGACAAGAGAGGTAAAGAGAAAGGGAGACTTTCTTTTGCTTTTAAAGATTTTTTTATTTTTTTGGGGTTTGAGCTTTTTGGTTCTTGAAGTCATGGGGTGCTTATGTCAAGCTCCCTCTTATTTAATCAACATGTGCCAAAGGTTGTAAAGGTTAAGTAACAATGTCAGTCGATTGTGTTTGACATAACAGAGATGGACTAACATAAAACACTTTAAATACTTTTAGGACTCAATTAAAAAAAATTAGGACTGGGTTGCAGTTTTCAAGAACTTATAGGACTTGTAGAGTTATTATCCCTATTATATACATCTACCATCAACTATTGCCCTTTTTATAAATCTATCCAATTTTTAAAATTATTGCAAATTGACATATAAGCTTTGTGACCTTTTGTAGATCTATCCTCAATTAAAATTGCTTGTGCCAATGATGACATGGAATGGGTGACATGTGTAGCTATTTACACATGTACAAATTAAGGAAAAAAAAAGACTTTCAATAGTCTCACCAAAACTCACCGTTTTTGTTTAACAAAAACGGTACCATATGTGGGTCAATTTTTTTTTTTTCACATTTTTTCTCTTCTCCCTTAGCTAAAAGAACATCTTCTCACTTGGACTCCGAAACTCTTCTCCCTTCGAAGGAAACTCATCTCCTTTTCTTCCACTATTATCAACTTTATCTCCATCTACACTCAATCTTTCCTCATCTACCCACTCATTCTTGACTCAAATACATATATAAGATGCCTATAACACCGAAGAGTAGTAGCTGGAGAGGACAGAAACTAGAGAAAAATAAAAAAATAGGGTAAAAGAAAAAACGATGTCTGCTTATGGAATTGCCGGAAGCAAGGATTCGAAGGCCAAATATGCTACCAGATTTGCTTGGAGGAAGGAGTATGTCTCCACGAGAATCCATCGAAGCGATGCTAAAATTAATGAAGTTGTTACTTAATGTTACTATTCAAGGAAGCGTCAGTGCCATTCAGGTGTTGATGTCACCTGAATATATTATCGGTGATTTTATTAGTCAAAGATTGATGGAGTTTGTATTATTTACATGTTTGGATAAAGAGTAGAAGTTAATGTCCTTAGGATAAACCTATGCAAAGAAAGTAACCGCCAAGGTGATGGAAAGGGCAGGCTGCTCAATCGCAACGATGTCATCTCTATCTTCATCAAGTTGAAAAAGTGGCTAAACTATAGGTTCTCCTTGGCTAAAATTCATGGATTTTTCGTTGTAATCAATTACAGCAAAATCATTCTATCCTTCATGATTTCTGTAAAAATTATCCAAAAAAATTTGTAATATTTTTGATAATTTATAATTTGGAATTAGTTTTAGGTAATTTTATGTTAAGTTTTTATAGGAGAAGAAGAGCTTACGGAGAAGAGACACAACTTGAAAAAAAAATGACATAAGGTACCATTTTGGTGTAACAAAAACGGTGAGTTTTGGGAAAGTATTAAAGGTCTTTTTTTAAAATTTAATTTCCTCATGTGTAAATAGCTGCACATGTCACCCATTCCACAGCATCACTCGCACAAGCAATTTTGACCAATGGTAGATTTGCAACAAGTTGCAAAATTCATATATTAATTTGCAACAATTTTCAAAATTGGATAGATTTGCAAAAGGAGCATTAATTGATGGTAGATACATATAAAAACCCTAAATTAATTAATTATATATATATATATATATATATATATATATATGAGGTTACAAGCTTAAAGTCTATAACATACTCTAAATTTAGTTTATTGGTTACGCACCAGGTAACTAATACTATTGTTCACAATACTACAAACTTATCTATAACACTTAGAATTTTCTTAAGTACATGCCGAAAAGATAAGATAACTGAGTTGTTGGCTCAACCTTTTCTAAGCGTTGAAGAGCAGACAACAGAGAGACGATTCTAATATAGGACCACTACTGGTGCACCAAAGGATCTGAGAAAAAATAAAAGTGAGGCGTGAGTATAAAAATACTTAGTAAGTGGGTAAAGATAAAATAAAGCGGGAACAAATGCTATTTTTTGTTAATATATTCGCTTTGAAAGAAATTACTATAATAATAGTTGCAAAGCTGCTGTTTATATAATATACATATGAATTTAATAACTAATGATGTTTTAGTATCTGAAATAACAAAAATTGTAGTCAATACTAATTTCTAAATTAAATTAAAAGAATATATATATATATATATATATATATAATAAATTATTTCATACACTCATTAAGTACATATCCAACAGATTATGCTGAAATGCTGACACAATGGGCGCATGATAACGCTGAGTAGCCCAAGTGTATATAATTGCTGGTCATACACATGCGTAGAGCTGCCCCCCAAGGGTTAACCACCCCGTTGTACACCCTCAAGGTTATAAGTACAACCAAGCATTGTCCCTAAGACAGTTGCTAAGTGAGTTTGTTGATCTAATAAATATATATAGTATAATGTTAACAATAGACACCAGTCATCATGGTGTAATCTAAAGGATATATACCACTAGTTTATATAATTTTATAAGCTAAATCATTCTCATTAAACAAGTTATCACAAAATATACTTGTTGCTATTTATTGTTGTAGTAATGTAAAACAATAAGAATAATAATTATATGTTTTTTGAATAATTGTTAAAGCTAATTACAAAACAAATTTGTTGAGATATGATTGCTAAGTTCAAAATAAACATATCGCTATAGTAATTTGCTTTAACTTGTCAATGATAAATATAATGCTAGTTGTTCCCAATTTTTATTATATAACCTAAATGACTTATAACATAATAATATTAACAAAGTGACATTCATAAAAATTCATTTGTAAATGTATGTTCATCTAAATATATGTATAATATGAAATACATGCTGTGCATATAAACAATATTTAATATTTCTCAATAACTATTTGTAAGGAAACCTTAATATGTTGATAATATGAATTCAACATTATTTATACATGTAAATAACATAGATTGAAAAAAAAAACAATGTTATATAGTTATCCACTCACTTGAAGCTGCTGACACAATCAGATGGGCCTAGTTTATTATCTACTTGTTGTAGTTGGAACGGCTTCTATAAGGGCAATTAAGAAGTAATAAATTGATATTCTAAGCTCCTAAATAAATTCTACTCAACCTATTTGATATAGATAAGGTGATATGGTTTATGGACTCATTTTTAGTCCGAAAATGCTACTAGCATTAAGGTGCCCGACAAGCTACTAAGTGCCTCCTTAAGACTAAGGCATCGCCTCAACATACTGAGGCACAACCTAATCGGTCAGGTGATCGAATCCTGCACAAAGGTGTCGTGTGATGTGTGTTATACTTACATGTATTAGAGTTGAATTTTAATAGATTTTGAATAATAAATCAATTTAATATGGGTGGAATTTGTGCTAAATTGAGAAACATTACCGTTTTAGTATTCTATTTGAGATTTTATCATTTTTTATTTAATTCTAGTCAAATAAGGAGTCTTATTTAAATGCCTAATTAGTTCTCCCTCTTTTGCTGGAAATTTCATTAAAAGGAATCCAAAGAGTCAAAGGATTGGACGACATCACTTCAACACGGCCATGCTGAAGTAATGTCTACTACTGGACTTTGAGCGTTACATCCACATGACTTGAACATGGGGGTGTGCAATAGGTGTTAATCCCATGCTGAAGCGATGTCCATGTCGTGTGAGGATCTGGAATTTTGATTCGAAACAGAGCATGCCCATGTTGAAATCATGCTGAAGTGGTGTTAGGCATAGAAAAGTTTCCTTTTTCTAGAAGGACTCAAGAATTCAGGAGCAAATAGGTTTTCATCAAGTTTCCTATAAAAAGGGATTATGGAGAAGATTTAGATGGGATTGATTCTACATCTGTGAAGCCACAAACAAGAGCTTAAGAAGGCAACAAGGGTTTGAAGATTGAAGAGGCGCTTAAACGAGTTTTATTTATTCTTCTTCTTCATTCTCTTGTTATTCATTATGTGTGGCTAAACTCTTTTTAGGGTTTAGGATAGGAGTAGCTATTCTATGATGTGATTGAACACAAGTCTTTTATTAATTTGATTTTCAGTTAATTCAATGCATTGAGCTTAATGTCTTGTTATCATTTCAGGCCTGTTTGATTGCATATTTATGAGTAAATTAACCAACGAGAGTTAGGGAAATTTACCAACTTAAGACTCATAGGACTTAGACCACTCAACCACAAGAGTAAGTGAGCTCTTCGGGGAACCACGAGAGTAGGGAAGCTCTTCAGTGGTAAACTAATTGTTAAGGAACTTAATGAGCTTTGATTAACTTCTTAACCACGAGAGTAAGTTAAACTTTAATCTTAACATGCTTAATTGAACTAGAGAGAGTCTTAAGGTATTTTAGAACAATTACCCTTAACTAAAATCAAGGTGTTTATTAATTAAAGTGTTCATGATATGATTGGAATAGTGAAACTAAACATCAGCTCTATGTTTTTATCAATTGATTTTCTTTTAATTTCAGTTATTTACATTTATATTTTTATTTTCTAAATTACTTTATTGATTTTCTAGCTAAGATCATAGGTAGAAATATTAGTATTCAATATTCAATTCTCGTGGGAATGATATCTTTTGTATTACAATTCACAATCCGTGCACTTGCAGGTTTTGAACACAACATCATGCTCTGAAAATTCTAGTTTCAAGACTGGCACTTAAATTTCCATTTCCAGAAAACATAATACCCAACTTCACATCAAAATTCAATTATAAAAACCCAATACTTTTTCAGGTTCGTATAGACACCATATTTTGTAACAAAAAACTTATGGGTTTTTAACAACATCTAAGTTATCATTAAACAAAACTTTAAAGAGTTCATTTTAATAAAATTTCAGGTTCCATTAAAAGAAGAGTTTATGAAAGAATTTTAACTAATTAGAGGTCCATCAAACATTCACATTACCAAGAATGAATTAAAGAAATTAAATGACATAGAATTTATTGATTTGAAACTCCAAATTCAAGTCTTTCGTTCATTAATCCATGAGAACATAAAATAGCTCAAGAACAATATGGAATCAAACAAGGAAATCGCTAAGAACTCACTTACCAAAACAGAATAGTGTATTTTTCAAAGAAAGAATTCAGATCAACTTGCTTCGTTGATTTAGAGGAGAGTTTGTGTACAGCTCTCAAACATAAACTCTGAAAAATATCTTCTCTTTCCTTGAAGAGATTTGGGTTTGGTGGAAGGTTTTGTTAAGAGAATTTGGTGGATAAATGAAATGGGTTTACAGGTTTGAAGAAGAACATGTGATGCTGAAATGGTGGCTAAAGGGTGAAGACATGCAGCCATTTCTCTTTAACAACTGTCTCTTCTTTTTTTTTTTTTTTTTTTTTAATTGCTGGCAACTTCCATAGCTGCCACCCCTGCCCTCTTCTTCATCATTCTAACAATTGTCCCCCAAAATGCCACCTATTTCTTTCATTTGTTATTATTATCATTATTATTATTATTATTATTATTATTATTATTAGAGCAGGGATATCACATCGAAACTCTGTAATTGAGTGCTTGAAGGAATTTTTAACGACAAGTTGTTGTCCGACAAGTTCAAGTGGCTTAAAGCTGTTAAGTTTGACATGCTCTCTGGAATTTCACCAACAATCTGATTTTCTGAAAAATCAAGAGACTCCAACTACTTCATAGCACCTATGTCATTCGGAATTCTTCCTGTTAAAACATTGTGAGACAAATTTAAAGACTGCAACCCTTGGAGGATTGTTATTTCCTCAGGAATCTCTCCTGATAATTTAATATTTGACAGGTCGAAACTCTTTACCAAAAAAAGAGTATTGCTATATTCTGACATTTTTCCCTTTTTCATAATGGTTGAACTCTAGACAACTTCCACTGCGCCCATATCCCAGCCAGGGACCTTGTAACCATGGCACTCAAGTTATTGATACACTTTGGTATGGTACCAGCGAGGTCATTACCAGCAAGATCCAAGATTTGTAAAGAAGTCTTGTGGCAAAGTGTCTTGGATATATGACCATGAAACTTATTCCCACGAAGATTCAGAATTACCAATTGCGAAAGCGGTTCCCCTGACGTCCATGTTGAAATGTGTCCTTCCAAATTGTCACGTAAGTCAAGTACTAATAAGGAATTGCAATTTTGAAGTGACAACAGTATCTTACTAGAAACATTGTTCTTGTGGATGTCCAAATACTCGAGTTGG
>CATIWM010644569.1:0-17148 GCA_949671775.1 Mallotus repandus
ATATATTCGTTTATTTGCTCTTTTAGAGAGATTATTATTAGGTTAATTAACCCAAATCTACTTTGGGCCTGTTCTAAGTGTGTGACCCTACAAGTTTACATAACGTTGGTAGTGGGCCTAAAATTCTCATTTCAACCCATAAGTCATAATTGGTCTCTAGCAAGGCATTATGACTACTCAAGTTGTGTGAAGGCCAATAATCCGACATAACCTAATACACATTGTGTATTATAGTCCTTTTGTCACGCGATATCTTGATTGAACATATGGCATGGTTTATGTCATCCTTATATGGTTTAATCATATTATTTCTCAATCCTAAGTTGACTGATACTGATAACTCTTTATCTGATATTGATAACTCTTTATCAACTCATTCTAGCATGGCCATGCATTTGTCTTGAGTCTAACTTATCGAGGGGCCCACAGATATTTGTTCAAAATAATTGAGAGATAAATTTCATCTCAATCACTCACATTCCTTGAATAACACATTCTATATCCAATTACAACTCATTTTACCATCCAGTTAAAGATTATGTAAGAATGTGTCAAAACACAAAACTCATTATGTAGGAAACAATGGTGATTTCAGGTTAGAGGGCTGAAATAATACTATTATGATGAGAATCACTTATGACAATAATCCATGTAGTATTCTTATAGTAGGTCAATCTAGTACATCATTTCTCTAAATATGTACCTATGAGTTTGACTTAATATCTCATATACATTATCAGTCAACCTCATACAAGTCTTTATTCATTGTTGGTCCCATAACAATGATCAACTAGGGATATTTAGATTAGAATTCAAGTATCACCTGAGAGTTTTACAATTAAGTCACATAATTTATGACCTTAGGTAGAATTAACTAACTAAGGATAATATTAGAATTAGCCAATAATAATAAAATGCCTCTTTATTAATAAAATGGAAATATGACAAAGTCAAAATATAGCCATTACATAGTTGGCCTAGGCATATCACTAACAATCTCCCACTTACACTAGGCCCAATCAATATTGTATCTCACACCCATTGAACTAGTATAACTATCATGTTTAGCCTGTGGAAGAGGCTTAGTTAGTGCATCGGCAATATTTTCATCTTTTGGTGCTCTGTATATCTTCATATCCTCCTCTCTCTCAATGATTTCTCTAATGAGATTATTACGCCTGAGTATGTGTTTGGATTGTTATTGTGATCTAGGTTCCTTAGCCTATTCTGTTGCTCCCTTATTATCATAATACAACTCCATTGGATCTAATATATTGGGAATAACTACCAATCCAGTTATGAACTTTTTGATCCAAATAGCTTCCTTGGCTGCATTAGAGGTAGCTATGTACTTAGCTTCTGGTGTAAAATCGGCAATAGTTTCTTGCTTTGAACTGCTTCAGCTCACGGTACCTCCATTCAAACAAAACACATGTGACTGTAATCAAAAGTCATCCTTGTCAGATTATAAGCTAACATCAGTGTAATCATTTACTACTAGCTCATCTTCCTATCCATCATACAGTAAAAAAGCATCCTTAGTCCTTCTTAAGTACTTAAAGATTTTTTTACTGCTATCCAGTGACTCTCACCTGGGTCTAACTAGTATCTACTCGTTATGCTTAAGGCATATGAGAAATCTAGTCAAGTGCATAACATGGTATACATGATAGATCCAATAGCAGAAGCATATAGAATATTACTCATGTGGTCTCACTCATCTTGTGTCATTAGATACTGAGTCTTGCTAAGACTAATGCCATAGGTCATTGGCAAGAACCCTCTCTTAGAGTCTTGCATACTGAACCTATTCAGTACCTTATCAATGTAAGTGCTTTGAGTTAGGCCAATAAGTTTCTTAAATCTGTCTCTATAGATCTTGATGCCTAAAATATAGGTGGCTTCACCTAAGTCTTTCATTGAGAAACAGTTCCCTAACCATGATTTAACATTTTGTAGAGTAGAAATATCTTTTCCAATAAGTAATATGTCATCAACATATAGCGCTGGAAAAAATATAGCACTCCCATTAACCTTCTTATAAACATAAGGTTCATCTTCATTTTTTATAAATCTAACTCTAAGAAGCTTTCTTCAATCCATAAATAAATCTTTGAAGCTTACAAACCTTTCTAAAATTTTGAGGATTGACAAAACCCTTTAGTTGTATCATGTACACATTTTTAGTTATGTTTCCATTAAGAAAATTTGTTTTGACATCCATTTTTCATATCTCATAATCATAGTATGTAGCTATGGTAAATAGAATCTAAATGGATTTAAGCATAGAAACTGGTGAAAAGGTTTCATCATAGTCTATAACATGTGTTTGCTTGAAACCCTTTACAACTAGTCATGCTTTAAAGGTATGCACATTGCCATCCATGTCAGTTTTCTTTTTGAAACCCCATTTGTACCCAATAGTTTTTAAACCATCAGGTGGATCAATCAAAGTCCATACTCGATTAACATACATGGATTGCATTTATGATTTCATGGCTTCTAATCATTTCTCAATGTTTGGACTATCCATGGCCTTTTAGTAGGTTGTGGGCTCATTTTGATCCATAATCATCACATTATTATTATTTGTTATGAGAAATCCATATCTCTTAGGATTATGATGTATCCTATCAGACCTTCTAGGACTTTATGGTACATATGTAGATTCAAAAGGTACTTGTTGATCTAGCTGGGGTTCCATATGTGGTATAATGTTATTCTATAGTACTTGAATTTTTTCAAGTTGTACCTTACTCCCATTAGTTCCTTTAGAAATGTATTCCTTTCTAACAAGATATCATTCTTAGCAATAACACTTTGTTCTCAGAAGCATTGTAAAAGTAATATCCTTTAGTTTCTTTAGTATATCTCATAAAAAGGCATTTGTCTGATTTTGGTGATAATTTATCTAAAATTTGACGCTTCACATAAGCCTCACATTCCCAAATCTTAAGAAAAGAAAAATTAGGATATTTCCCAATCCATATATCATATAGTGTCTTTTTAATTGCCTTTGATGGAACTCTGTTCAATAAGAATGCAAGAGTTTCTAAAGCATATCCCTAAAAGGAGATTGGAAGATCTGACTAACTCATCATAGATTGAACCATATCTAATAAAGTTTGATTTCTTCGTTCAGATACACCGTTCCATTATGGTGTTCCTCATGGAGTTAATTATGAAATTATTCTAGAATCTCTAAGATGATCAATAAACACTTAGCTTAAATAGTCACCTCCTCAATCAAATCTTAACGCTTTAATATTCTTACCAAGTTGATTTTGAACTTCATTTTTGAAAATTTTAAACATTCCAAAATATTTAGATTTATGTTTCATTAGATAAACATAACAATATCTAATAAAATCATCTATGAAGGTGATGAAATATTGATAACCTCCTTTAGTAGTAGAACTTAATGGTCCATATTCATCAGAATGTAAAAGGCCTAATAAGTTATTAGCCCTCTCAACTTGTCTAGTAAAAGGTGTCTTTGTAAATTTTTTCCTAATAAACAAGATTCATAAGTTATAAATGATTCAAAATTAAAAGAATTCAAAAATCCATGTTGATTTAGTTTCAAAATATGTTTCTCATTTATATGGCCTAAACGACAATGCCAAAGATAGGTTGTGTTTAATCATTAGATTTAAATTTCTTTGTATCAATGTTATAGATGGAATTTTCATTAGTGTCTTCAATGTCTAATACATAAAGACCATGATTTCATGGAGCATATCCATAGAAAATGTTATCATAATAAATGGAGCAATTATTATTTCTAATAATAAATTCAAGATCATTATTGTCTAAACAAGAAACAAAAATGATATTCATGCTCATAGCAAGTACATAATAAGAGTTTTCCAAACTCAAAACAAGTCCACTAGGCAAAGTTAAATCATAAGTTCTTATAGCTAAAGTAGCAAATCTTGCTCCATTTCTAACTCACGGGTCCACTTTACCTTTAGCCAAGATTCTACTCCTTTTTAGACCTTACACATTAGTACAAATGTGAGATCCTGAACCGGTATCTAATACCTAAGAATCAAAAGTATAAATTGATTTATATAACATGAATACTTGAAGAGGTAGTCGCACTACCCTTGTTCTTCTTTAGATCAACCATATAGAGCTTGTAATTTCATTTCCAATGGCCTGACTCATTATAGAAAAAGTATGGTCTCTCCTCAGGTGGTTTTGCTTGGGATGCAAGCTTAAGCTTGGGCTTAGGCTTCTGAAAACTTTAAAAAGCCTTACTCTTGCTTTTACCCTTTCCCATCCTTTTCATACCTTTCCTTCTATTAACAATTAGAACATCCTTTGTACTCATGATGTTCTTCTCAATAGTCTTAAGCATCCTATGCAATTTAGAAATAGTTTTGTTCATGCCTTATATGTTATAATTCATAATAAACCCATCATATGTTTTTGGCAAAGAATGAAGAATCATGTCAATGGCTAATTCTTGCTTGATCTTAAGACCAAGCCTTTCCACATCTTCAAGATGACCTTTCATCTTAAGAACATGAGGAACCACTAAGCTGCCTGTAGTCAACTTGCAAGAAACTAATGTCGTTATAGTGCTAAACCTTTCAATTCTAGCTTTATCTTGGAACATTTCCTTGAGATGGCCATTAATGGTATAAGCATCTATTTCCATTAGTTACTTTTGAATATTTAAATCCATCCATCCAATTATGAGGCAAATGACATCAAGAAAATCACTAAGATGCTTACTATGAGCATCCTTTTGAGCTCTAGGAGCATTTATAATTTATTCATCAAGGATAGGTTGATCAAGGATATATTCATTTCTCTCTTGCTTAAGAAAAACTCTTAAGTTTCTGTATCAGTCAAGGAAGTTAGTCCCATTAAGCTTATCCTTCTCAAGGATCAATCGCAGTGACAAATTAGATATAGTGTTTGATGTTATTATCTACAACAAATATATATGCAGCGTACTCAGTATTTCATTAAATTATTTTAATGAGGCATAATTATAAATCCTAAAAAATTTATTCAAATTAATAACCCTCAATGTTAGCTTTTGAATTTTAGTGGGCCAAGATCCAAATTTCACCATGCTCTATGCAAGCTTTAGCTTATCGCCAAAGTATAGTTATTTAGGTAGGTAACTCTTACCAATTACATCTCATGTAACTCTTGAAAGATATGGGATTCAACATCACATGTCCTGGCCAAAAATCATGTCTAATACCCTATGTCCAAAACCATTTTGATAACTTAGCTAAGTCAAATCATATCAAACATTCGGATAGCACCATTATTCGACTTGCCTTCCTCAAATGACTTAATACACCCTACTTTGGCAGGCCCATATATAGTAATCTGAGGCATAATAAGTGTTGAATTTATGGGAGGCATTATAGTGACTTAATATTGAATGAGGGTTCCTATTTATCTTGCTTAGCTATTGATAAGTGCTACAAATGTCATATTTTAAGCACTAAATAATTGAATTTTAGTATTAGAATTATAAGTTTTTATTAGATAAAAGTATGTTTTAGGTATAAATTGTATTTAGAGTTAAAATAATATTAAATTTGTCATTTTAAGCATTTTTAATTACTTTTTATACATTTTATATTGTTTTGGGTGTGAATTTTGGAAGGTTCATTCAGTGGGAATTTATTTTGGATGAAAGTAATGAGAGCTTTAAGTTAGGAGCAATTTTGGCCATTGAAAAGGGGAAAAAATGAAGATTTTGAAGTTGAGTAAGGACACAGCCATGTTATATTTTACACACGACTATGTCTGATTCGAGAAATTAAAGAGTTATTGAATGATGTTCCGACATAGCCATGTCGAAGGACCGACAAAGTCATATCAGAGAACTGCATTTCGAGAGTCTGTTGCATGACACAGCTGTGTCACTTGACCGATACAGCTGTGTCGGTCTGGAATGCTGAATTTGGAAAGTTACTTTTAGGGTTTTTTAGTGAACTCTATAAATAGAGAAGTTTTATTTTTCAATGATATACAATTTTAGAGGCTGCTACCTTAGAAAACAGCACTCTTGACAAAATAATTATTTATTTTAATTTTAGTTTTATTTATTTTCAACTCAAGTTGTTGGATTGGAGGACAAGAGTTGATGATTCAAGACTATATTGAGCAAGCTGACTAAAAAGAGTTTTTCTTTTTCTATTCTCTTACTCTTTATTTACTTATTTAATTTTGAATATGTTATCAATCTTCATCTCTTGTTGTTTTTTTTCTAATTTCTATGAGTAACTAAGTAGGCTAGTTAGGGTTTTAATTAATGAACCTGGCTCAATATGAACTTAACCAAATAAATTCTAAATAAAAAGTTATACATTTCATGAGAGTTATTTGACTTAATGCTTTTCATAGGCTTAGCTACCCTTTGAATTAAATTAGAAACTAGAGTTAGATCGAGAGATTAATTCTAGTGACAAAAGTAATAACAATCTATTATTTAAATTGACTTAGTCAAGAGACACTTCAATATTAATATTCCATAGAAGAATGCTTGAATAAATTGGTTAAGATTAATTGTTTGTGCTAGTGAGAGCAAGATAATCACTTAATTATCATAATTGATTAATTGTGAGAGTACATGAGAGACATCACAATATTAATAATGCATCAGAAATGAAATGTTTTTCATAATAAATAAGAATTTACTATCCTTTGAATTAATTTGAGTCGGGGAATTAAACCCTAACTGTCACACCTCGTCTCACGTAGCCCGAGATGGACGTTTGAAACCAACCATTCAAAATAGCATTTAATTTAGTCAAAATATGTTATAAACATTACTAATAAAATTGGAAATAATATCTTGGAAAAGTTTGATGTCATTTAGGAAATAAGAACTTTGCAATTGATATGTTTATTAATAACAGCTATAGTATAAAAAAAATTGAGTATTATAGAAAATCACACTTTTAAATTATATTGATATTGGTAATTATATAATGAAAACATAATAGTGAACATTATTTAAGCAATACAAAACATGTTTCTAAACAGTTGCTTTACATATAATCTAGCCACCATCGTTTAACTTCAAAATACTGTCATTTACAGTACATAAGAAATAAAGTTAAGAAACAAAATACAATGCTTCTCTGACAAGGATGTTGGCCAACCTTATTTTAACTTTTATCTACACTCACTAGACTTTGTTCACCAACTATCAAACCCCTCTATCTAAAAAGTTTAGAAAATAGGGTAAACTGAGTACAAAAATACTCAATGAATAGATATTCCAAGCAGAAAAAAATTTGAACTATCAAAGACATTCTTGCTTTTAAACTCATACAAAGTTTAGTCAAGTAAAACACATGCCTTTACAAACATTAATACAACCTTTCACACGTATTCACCATTCCTAAGCAAGCATCACAACGATGCCATAACATACAGGCCATCACCAATTCAATCTCTAGGCACACTTGAAGGCTAACCCTTCGACTACATTAGCACGGAATGACCCTTCTTCCTTCTTTGCCTTGCAATTAGGTGCCTTGTTGTTTATTGTGCAATAACAACCAACACAATCCCAAATGTGCATATATCATCTTAGCACATCCAACAACTCATATAGGGTGGTAATACACAAACCAAATATCATTTTCACTAAATAATCAATCAAAATAACATTATCATATTTATGGTTTAATGACCATTCAAAATCAATCAATCTTTATCATAGTTCAAAGAAGTGAAATCAGGTTGAGCATAAGTTCATTTTAATCACCAAGTAACTAAAAAGATCTCAAATCATATCACAAAGCAAAGTGCATAGAAATAACACATTTAGTTCGTATACTTGAAACCTTTAAAGCTTGAAGCTTAAACATGTGATTTTAAGTAGCAAAGGATTAATTGAAACCATTTATAATACATCAATTCAGGTCATTAAAAAGCTCATTTAATTTTTGTTATAAAAGGTATTAAAGGGCTTGAATAACTCTCACAAAAACAGCTTCTAAAGCAAACACAACTCGATCACCGATTTGTTCATTTTGCACCAACATCTTCCTTTCCTTTTCCAGCATCTAAAACATAAAATTTCATTCCTACATACTGCCTTAACCATGCAACCCCTACATGATATGCAAAATGTGTAAACCAATTCAAATTCACAATTCTGCCCCTTTAACTCTAAAAAGGCTGTTTCAGGCCAAACTTGAAATAATTTCCTAGACTTTTAGAAATTGAATCTCATGCTCAAATTTGAATTAGTCTTATTTCTATATTTATACTAAATACTGTAAAATTTTTGCTGCATTTGGACGAGTGTAGAGCGAGATATAACTTATTGAATACAACTAGGTCACTATACACGAACAGAGTGAGCATCAAAATATTTCTTTTTGTTAGTCTAACTTCCTAACTAATTTAGCTAGACCTCAAAGAGAAAAAGTTTTGGAGGACTCTTTGATGTTTCCTTCAAATCAAAGAAAACTCAATTTGGAGCTCTCTAGCTCAATTTATAATCAAAACACATAGACTAGAAAACCAGATTCTTAAAACCGAAATCTGCAGCATACAAAACCTAACTTAATTCAACCAAAAACTCTTAAATTACTTACCAATTAATCAAATCAGGCTTTTAGAATGAAGATTGATGTCCTGAAATTTCTTTAAATTTCCCAAATAAGTTTCAATTTAAGAATTCTTAGTTCTCTCTAGCTCTCTCTCTTTTTCTTTCTAAGTATACTTGTTTCTTTCACTTTCTCTTAACAAAATGCAGCTGCCCTTTAAGGATCACAACCCCAAGAAGATTCTAGAGTCATTTTAGATAGATTTAAGTGTAAAATAACCTTTTTAGCCCCTAATGAAACATTCAAAATACCTATTAACCTTGAAGCTTCCAATTGTCCATTCTAGTACATATATTTGTTTCAATTGAGTCCAAATCATCCTAAACCTTTTTAATTATCATTCTTCACTCCATTTTTATTCTTAATCCATTTTATTCTCTAAATTTTACATATTTTGAGTGACATCAAAATTCTAAAATTCTCACTCTTTGATCGAGTACAAATCACGGTTAACCTGACAAGCTAACTTGACTATAAATACTAGCTTATACTTAACTTCTAGCAACATGTATGTAAATGCAATGTATTACTAATGCAATTTTACCTATAATTAGGGTATGGATGTGACACTAACATCTTTAATTATATAGATTTTATGACAAACTTTTATATTGTTTTAGATTTAATTTACTTCTTTTCTATTGAAATTATTGGTAGTCTAGACAAGAAAAATATTAAGAGTAGCTCTATAATTAACACTATCCCTATGGGAACGACATCTTTTTATTACTATTTATACGATTTCGTGCACTTGTGGATTTCGCCCATCAAGTTTTTAACGCCGTTGCCAGGGATAGATTAGTTAATATAGAGAATAAATTAATATTGTTTGATTTAGACATTTTTTTTTTATTTTTTATTTTAGTATTCGGAAGAATTTTTCTGTTGTCTTGTTTTTTTTGGTTTTCAAGCACTCTTGTGAGTGTATGCACTCATTAAGAAGTACAATGAGAAGGGGTGAAATTCAAATTCCAGTTGATTCAAAAATTGAAAGAACTCTTCATAGGAGACTTAGAGAACAAAGAAACCAGAAGAATGGAATGGATAATGGTAGAGTTAAAAATTATGGGTTAATGGGCAAGATCCACCTACTCATCAACCAGAAAATCATAACAGACCAAATGTGCAAAGAACTATGTAAGATTTTGTAAGTCCATATTTATAAGAAGATCAAAATCCTATTGTCAGTGTGGCAGCTAGTAACTTTGAAATCAAGCGAACAATGATTTAGATGATCCATAATTCTCAATTTAGTAGGTTATCACATGAAGATCATATTGGGCACATGACTAGATTTTTGGAGTACTATTCAACATTTAGAATGAATGGAGTGCGACCAGAAGCAATCAGGTTGATTCTCTTTCCTTTTTCACTTACGAATAGGGCAAAGAGATGGTTCACAAGTTTGCCTCCTAATTCTATCAATACTTGGCAATAGCTGTATACTGATTTTTCAACAAATATTTTCCACCTGCCAAGGTTTTAAAGATCGGGAACGAGATCAATTCTTTCTATCAGAGGGAAGATGAAAATTCTTATAAGTGTTGGGATAGATTTAAGGATTTATAGAGGCATTGTCCACAACATTTGATACCTACTTGGGATTTGGCTCAATCTTTCTATAAAGAAGTAAATCTTGGAGTTAGAGTTAATATTGATGCAACTACTGGAGGAACAATCATGTTTAAAACACCTTAAGATGCTTTAGAATTATTTAAAGAAATGGTGAACACGCAGAGTCTATGGTCTAATCAGAGAGTTATACCTAGAAAGGGGGAGCAATTGAGATAGATGGGTTGACAACGATGAATGAAAATTTGGATGCATTGACTAAGCGAATGGACAAGATGGGATTGAATGTGATTTCTTCAACAGTATGTGAATTATGTCACGGTGGACATTCTACTATTAAATGTCAGCTTATGCAAAATTCGTCTATAGAAAATGTGAATTATGTGAACAATTTTAATAAAGGATAACAATAGAATTCCATGTTTTAAAATACATATAATCCAAACTGGAGAAATCATCCAAATGTTTCATGGAGCAACAATAACAATCAGTGGAGATCATAAGCACCACTAGGGTTTTGAGGTATCAATATGCAACAACATCAATAAGATAAAGGTTCATCATCTTTTATATCTTCTTTGGAAAGCAAAATGGTGAAATTTATAGAGTTGGTAATAGCAAAAATGGATCAACAAGGTGAGGCTACAAAAAGACTTGAGGGAGAATTTTAGCAATTCCATCAAGATACTTAACTTATATCTAGGAATCATTCGTCTTCTATTCATAATATGGAAGTTTAAGTGGGGTAATTGGTGAATTCATTATCAGCAAGAAATCAGGGGACTCTTCTTAGCAATACAAAGAAGAATCCTAAAGAGCATGTTAAAGCTATCAATTTAAGAAGTGAAACTGAATTACAACCACCAAAGCAAAAGGAGAATACACAGATAGAAGAGGTAATAGACAAAGAAATAGAAGAAACTAAAGTTCAACCAAAAAAGGAAGCAGAGGAGGAAAAACATAAATATAAAGTGGAAGTAAAAACACATGAACCACCTGCACCATTTCTGCAAAGGCTAAAAAAGCAAGAGCATGATAAATAATTTGCAAAATTTGGAGATGTTCAAGAAATTGCATATCAACATTCCATTAGTGGAAGCAATTGTACAAATGCCAAAATATGCTAAATTCTTGAAGGAGTTAATTTCGAGTAAGAAAAAGCTACAAGAATTTAAGACTATTACTCTTAATAAGGAATGTAGTGCTATAATCTCAAATAAGCTACCACCTAAGAGGAAACATCTAGGGAGTCTTACTATACCTTGTTCTATTGGTAATTTAGAATTTTAAAAAGCTCTTTGTGATTTAGGTGCTTCTATTAATTTAATGCCTTTATCTACTTACAGGAAACTTAGACTAGGAGAAGCAAAAGCAAAAAAAAAATATTTGCAACTTATAGATAGAACTATTAAAAAGCCTTATGGAATAGTGGAAGATATGCTGGTTAAAGCTGGGAAATTTATCTTTCCAGTTGATTTTATGGTACTCGATTTTGAAAAAGACAAAGAGGTACCTTTAATATTAGGTATGCTTTTTATGTATACTGCTAAAGCTATAATAGATGTTTATGAAGGAACTCTTACATTAGGAGTTGGTTAAGAAAGCTGTAAGTTCAATATGTATCAAGGTGTGAAACATCCTTCTGACTTTGATAATTGTATGAGAGTTAATGTGATTGATGATTTTGTTAATGAAGTCCAACAATGGAGGTTGGCAAAATCATGTGAATTAGAAGATATTGAGAAGTGCTTACATGTTGACTCTTATGAATTTGATAAATCTATTGAACAGAAAGAATCATTTATTCATCATACATTACCTAAAAATATTGAACCTACACCAACTTCAATAGTTAAACAACCTAGTTTAAATTTAAAACTATTACCTTCACATTTGAGATACACATTTCTAAGTGAGAATGAAATATTGGTAGTAATTATTTCATCAAAACTTACTAAAGAACAATAGGAATTATTAGTAGAATTATTAAAGAAACAGATAAAAGCTCTAGGTTGGCAAATTTCAAATATTAAGGGAATTAGTCCATTGTATTGCATGCGCAAAATATTAATGGAGGATAATAATAAAACTATAATAGAAAGACAGAGAAAATTCAATCCTAATATGCAAGAAGTTGTTAAGAAAGAGGTTCTTAAGCGTTTAGATGCAAGAATTATTTGTCCTATTTCAGATAGTTTATGAGTTAGTCCTATACAATGTGTACTTAAAAAAGGAGGGATGACCATAGCAGAAAATGATGAGGGAGAATTAATTCCTACAAGAGTAGTTAGTGGATAGAGAGTGTGCATAGACTATAGTAAACTTAATAAAGCTAATAGAAAATAAATTTCCACTTCCATATGTTGATCAAATGTTAGAAAGAATTTCAAGACATGCTATTTATTATTTTTTAGAATGTTACTCTGGTTATAATCAAATAGCAATAGCTCCTGAAGATCAACACAAAACAACATTTACTTGTCCTTATAGAACTTTTGCATATAAGAGAATGCCTTTTGGTTTATGTAATGCACTAGCTTTATTTTAAAGATGCATGGTGCTTATTTTTGCTGATTTAGTTGAAAAGATAATGGAAGTATTTATGGACGACTTTTCTGTTTATGGTAATTCTTTTAACCATTTTGTTGTGAATTTAGATAAAGTTCTTAAAAGATATGCAATTACAAATTTAGTTTTAAAATAGGAAAAATGTCATTTCATGGTAGAAGAAGGCATTGTATTAGGTCATAAAATTTTAAATGGAGAAATAGAGGTTGATAAAGCAAAAATTGATATTATAGAAAAATTGCATTATCCAACTAACGTTAAAGGTGTGAGAAGCTTTTTAGGACATGCAAGTTTTTTGAGACGCTTTATCAAAGATTTCTCAAAAATCTCAAAACCTCTATGTAAGTTACTTGAAAATGATACACCATTTATATTTATTGATGAATGTAAAATTACTTTTGACAGGTTGAAAAGAGCACTAGTTTCAGCACCGATAGTAGTGGCACCATATTGTAATTTACCTTTTGAATTGATGTATGATGTCGGTGATTATGCTATAAGAGCTGTGCTTGGGAAGAGAAAGGATAAGAAGTTGCATATTATTTATTATGCAAGTAGAACACTTACAGATGCTCAGCTAAACTATGCTACCACATAAATGGAGATGTTAGCAGTAGTATTTGCGTTTGATAAATTTATATCATATCTCCTTGGGTCAAAAGTATTGGTTTACACAAATCATTCAGCTTTAAAATATTTATTAATAAAGAAAGATGCTAAACCTAAACTTATTAGATGGGTTTTATTATTAAAAGAACTTAATATAGAGATTAAAGATAAAAAGGGATCAAAAAATGTATTGGCAGATCATTTATCAAGATTGGAGTTAGATGATGACATAGGAAAGAACATAGAACCTATGGGGATCATAAACACTCCATGGTTTACAGACATTGCAAATTTCTTAGTTGTAGGCAAGCTACCTTTAAGATTAAATAATTAACAAAGAAAGAAGCTTATCTACAATGCGAGAGCTTATTTTTAGAAAGAACCATTTTTATGGAAGTTGTGAAATGATGGTATGGTTAGAAGATATGTGCCTAATAAAGACATTCAATCAATTTTACAATAGTGTCATGGATTGAATTGTGGAGATCATTATGGATATCAACAGACAGCTTCTAAAGTATTAGAGAGTGGGTTCTATTGGGCAACATTTTTTCAAGATGCAATAAGGTTTTTTCAAGCATGTGATATATGTCAAAGAAGTGGAAATATGACCAAGAGGGATGAAATACTACAAACAAATATTCTGGAAGTTGAAATCTTTGATGTTTGGGGCATTGACTTCATGGAACCATTTCCTTCCTTTAGAGGGAACAAATATATATTAGTATATGTTGATTATGTTTCAAAATGGGTTGAAGCACAAGCTTGCAGTACTAATAATGCAAGAGTAGTGTATAAATTCCTTAAAAAGATTTTTGCTAGGTTTGGAATGCCCAAATCAATTATTAGTGATTGAGGTACTCATTTCTGTAACAAGAATATGGAAATGCTATTAGCTAGATATGGTGTGAAACATAAAATAACAACTCCATATCATCCATAAACAAATGGACAGGTTGAAGTCAATAATAGAGAATTAAAGAAGATTTTAGAAAGAACAATGAACAAGTCAAGAAAAGACTGGTCTAGGAAGCTAGATAATGCTTTGTAAGCATATTAGATAGCATACAAGACACCAATTAGGATGTCTCCTTTTAGATTTGTGTATAAAAAGGAATGACATATTCCCGTGGAACTTGAACATAAAGCTTACTGGGCAATCAAAGCTTTAAAGTATGACTTCAAGAAGGCAGCAGAAAAGAGAATGTTACAACTAAATGAACTTGATGAGATTAGAATAAATGCTTATGAGAGTTCAAAAATTTATAAAGAAAAGACCAAGAAGTCGTATGATGCAATCATCCGACATAAGCATTTTGAAGTAGGAGAATAAGTTATGCTTTACAACTCTAGATTAAGGTTGTTTCCCAAAATTTAAAGACAAGATGGTTGCGACCTTTTGAAGTAATTTAAACTTTTCCATCAAGGGCAGTTGAATTAATAAATGCTTCAGGAGATAAGTTTAAGGTTAATGGTTAGAGATTAAAGAAATACCATGGGGGCAAAATTGATGCATTCCATCAAGTTGCCTACTTGACGGACACTAATGCATGACTCAAACCATGGTCAAGCTAATGACCTTAATAAACAAGTGCTTATTGGGGGCTTAACCAAGCTCTATAACTTAGTCTTTATTTCTAATTTTATTATTTTTCCTTTATTAAAATATTTTCATTTCATTAATTTTTATTAGTTCATGCAATTTTACAAGGAAACATGGTGTCATAATACAATCAAGTTAAGAGAAAAAGAAAGGGATCAACGAAAGCCATAAAAATATAAAAAGGGGTTGTAAGTTTTATTAATTATGTTAATTATGCGATCAAAAAATGAATTTTCTTTGTGACATGTTATGTGTCTATTAACATGGATTTTTTACTATTGTGCATACATGGAAGTACAATTTGTGAATGATTGATTAAAAGATTATTTAATTTAAGGTTTGCTAGAAAGAAATAGAAAAATCATTCAGGAATCAGACACAGCTGTGTCACACTAATAACAAAAAATTTTCTTTCAATCAAACATAGTTGTGTCACTTTGGTGACACAGCCATGTCAAGTAGCCGAGTGATTCTGTTTGAATTCGCAAATTAGGAACAACCGTGTCTATTAAATGACACAATTGTGTCATTAATTTTTAAATTTTACGCAAAATTTGACATAGTTATGTCACGTGCAAGACACAATTGTGTCATGTGATTTCACCATTTTAAATTTGTTTCTTTTTATAAACCTTTTCAATTTTCTTAATTGATTTAATCCAAATTTGCTCATAAATTCATCATAACACCATTTGAAACAAAAACAAGCTTAGAAACCCTAGGCCCCTATTCAAAACCTAGGCAAAACAACAATTCTCTCCATTCCAAGATGAGACCAAAGAGATGGGCTTCAAAGAAGGTTGGTCCTCCTCCTTTGAAAAGAGCATGAACAAGACATTGAGAAAACTTGGCAAATCCGTAAACTCAAGAAGAAGAAAAAGAAAGAGAGGTGATTCCATATCCAACAAACATGCAATTCGCAAGTGAAGTTCATAGAAAAAGGTATGAAGATTTTAGGCATAGGAAAATTCAACCAAATAGATATATGAGTAAGTCAAATTTATAGATGGTAGGATTATTTGAAGAAGTTAGCATGTATCTAACAAGAATGGGTTGGGCGCAATTCATGATGAAAACCTATCCTATATATGCTAGAGTGACTTGTGAGTTTTTAAGTTCTTTTAAGTTTGATGAAGAAACCAACAAATTATTCTTCAAGTTGGGTAATAGGAATTTTGATATGCGCATGTTTAAATTGAACAAAGTGTTAGATTTTCCTAGTAGTCACCCCACACACATATTATTCAATAAGGATGAGTTTTAAAGAGATATTACAAGGTAAAGAGAGGTGCTTTATGAGCCTAAATCTGCTAAAGAATCAAAAGTCCTTTCCTATGTGCTTAGATATATTCATAGATTATTAGCTCATACCATTTTTGGAAGGAAGGAGGGTGATGCAGTGGTAACAGAGATTGAATTGACAATTCTGTTTTGTATGGTGAATAATATTAAGCTTGATATATGCCATGCTATTGCTCATAAATTGAAAGATGTTGCAACTTGATACTCCTCTACAATCAAGATTAGAGGGATAGTGACAACAATTGTCGAATACTATAGATTTGATTTATCAATATAGGAATATGACATGGTAAAGGGAACTAATATGATAGGCCTTCCTACGATGGAGTCTATTGGCCTGATTGAACATGTGAATGGCAATTGGAGGTTGGTGAGAAGAGTTACAGAGCAAGCTCATATACAAGCTTAAGGACAAGAGCAAATGGAGGGTCTAGAAGAGGAAGAGGAGGTTGAAGAAATAGTAATGGAAGGGATGGCAAAAAGAATTGACAATTTGGAATTGCAAGTTGGAGCTTTGGACATCAAATTGGAGAGTTTGACAAATGAGGTTAAAGTGCTTAATCATAATCTCATGGCATATTTCCAAAGTCAAGACTTTGAGCCGCTACAAGACCCATCCACACCACCCGAATGATGATTAATTGAAGACAAAGATTTTTTCCATTTTGAATGCATGAACTCTTTTATTGTTTTTTGTTTTGAAGTTTCAAGCATTTTGATATTTTGAATTTTGGTTTGTTTAAAATTTGGAATGTTTGTTTTGATATTTAGATTTTATGTTTATGTTGCTATATATGTCACACCCGTACCCTAACTCCAAGTAAATTTGCATTCATTATGCATTACATTTACATATATATATTTATTTAATTTAAGTATAAGTTAGTATAT